>JAQQSW010004769.1:0-14362 GCA_028646575.1 Pseudocheirus occidentalis | reverse complement strand
CCTTCCTTCCTCCCTTCCTTCCTTCCTTCCTTCCTTCCTTCCTTCCTTCCTTCCTCCCTCCCTCCCTCCCTCCCTCCCTTCCTTCCTTCCTTCCTTCCTTCCTTTCTTCCTTCCCTTCTTCCTTCCTATTTTTATCAATTGCTCCTGATTCTTTCTTTTCAGGTTGAACCAGACAAGGCTAATACCTCTTTCACATTATAGTCTTCTACTTGAGGACTGTTATGGTCAATGATGGTAAGAGCTGGTGAACTCCACCCATAATTTACAGAGGAAATCAGAGGCAAAACATTTTTGTAAAGCTTCAAAATATTTGTAAAGATTCTAAAGATATGTGAAAGCGGGGAATCATATGATCAAGAGACTGATATTCTATGACTTGCAAGCCCTCAATGTGCTTTTGTTTCATAGGGAGGATTGGAAAGATCATTAAAAGTGTTGCAATGTCTCCTGTGGGCAATCCAGCTTATTGTCCTCCTGCTCTTTATTTCAGGACTCAGCTCATTGTCCATCTGTAGTGTCTGTCCCAGATGAACCAACTCTTGGTTTGTCTGTCCAACTGCATATCATAGTTTGGAAAGTAGGCTGTCTCCATACACCTGTTTTTTCTCAGGTGGATAGTTAGATCAAGTTGCTTAACATCAACAAGAAGGAAAGCTGCTTTGTTTTCTGAGGTTGAAGCAATGGTGGGAAGAATAGATAAGTATGGAAAGAGGTTTTGAGATGAGGAAGAGGGAACTCGAGGAGGGGTGGGGATATCCTCAGTCTCTTGAATTAATTAGGAAGCAAGGGTATCTGCTGACAGAGTAAGTGGAAGGGAGAATGGGGGGCTTGAGAAAGGAAGAGAAAGTTTGGAATGACTTTAGCTGAAGTAAGCTAGAAAGCAAAATCAGAAAATCTTGTTTGCTTTTTTAAACACTGGTTTAATAATTGGTTTTCATTGATTTTTCACAACAACTTGGATAGGGTTGTGGTAGGTAGGGGAGAGACTACCATTCCTGTTTTGCCTCTTATTATTAAATAACTCCTCTAGATAATACATTCTACCTGGTAAAAAGGGCCTGTTAAAAGCCCCTAAGGCTTATTTGGAGTAGTGCCCTTGGGGCAGTTAAGGACCCAAAGGAGATTAACCTCTGCAAGGAAAGTGGTCACTTGCCTCTGGTATTTTAGTGGCAGGGAGCCATATTTTCTAGGAAAAACTGAGCAGCAGAGGTGTTAATTATTGATTTTCAGCATTTAGAAGAATCTACTCACATTAACCCTCATTTACAATTGAAAGCGTTTCTTATTACCAAAATACACCAAAAAAAATTTTTCGAGTCAGTAGCCCTGTGGAGATTGGATTTGGAGGTTTAGGAACAAGGGTTTTGAATACCCTCTATGGATAGTAGAATACATTTCCTAATCTGTAAATTAAAAGTGGTGTGTAATAGGGTTCAATTAGATAATCTCTAACGTCCCCTCCAATTCTAAAATTCTTTGAGAATAAATAGGTTTTCTTCAGTTACCCCCAAAGCCTGACCATTCAGTAGTTTTAGTACTAACCACCCCACAAAACTTGCTACCTTCATTTTTTCCTTTGCAGACCACCAGAGGGCTCCATACAGAGATGAGATTTCTCTTTTTTCTCATTTTTATTCTTATTGATACTTGGAAAATTGAACTTAATATACCCCCAAGAAAGTCAGATACAGAGAGAAAGGTCCCATTCATATGAAAATATTTATAGTAACTCCTTCTGTTGTAAAGTGTGTGCCCATTGGTTTGGGGAATGACTGGATGAATTGTGGTGTGTGAATGAATGGGAATATTACAGTGCTTTAAAAATAATGGATATGAAGAATTCAGAGAAGCTCAGTAAGTCTTAAGTGGAACAAGGAGAGCAATTTACACGATGGCGTTAGTAATATAAAAAAGCAACTGTAAGAGCTCTTATCAACGCAGTATCCAGTCGAGACTAAAGAGGATTAATGGTGAAGCAGGCCTCTTTTTGCCTTTCAGCAGAGATGATGGGTTTCAGGTGCAGGATAATGTGTAAAATTTCAGACGTGACCAATGTGTTACATTGTTTTACTTATTTGTTACTGGGGCGAATTCTATTAGGAAAGGGGAGGGGGTGTGGAGGGGGGAGGAAGATGAAGAAAGGTGGGAAAGTTGGTTGGAAATTACAATGAGAAAAAAAGCAGTCAATGAAACATAAAAATAAGGATTAAAAAATTTAATATGTTGACCTTCTAGTGGATGCTTAAAACTCAATGTAATAGCCTTATTAAAATTCGATTTTTCTCGGATTTATAAGCATGGTGCCTTCTATATGGTCGACATTTTATAAGTAGGATACAATGTGATATTCTAGATAGGAATCAGGAGATCTGGGTTCTAGGCCTCCTTGTTTTACTATGTCTGACTATCATGACATACGGAGTGGCCACATATCTAATAAAATAAGAAACGGTGTCATCGGATATGGTTCCTGTCACTGACCTTGTGACCCAGAGGTATCAACACCAAATCCTTCAGTTTTTTGTGTGTCCAAGATTCAGGCAGATCACAGCAGAACCCACAACAGAAGAAGGCCCTGGAGACACACACAACATGAAGGAACACAAACATAGACATGCAGGGACAGCCAGCTAGGATCACTGGACCCTCCAGAGCCTTATTACCCCATGTGAGGTCTGAACTAGCCTCGTTCTCTACCTTCAATCAAGAACCAATCAGTATTAAAAGAGTGAAGATGCTTACTAGGCCAGCCTTTAATCATCTGAAAAGAAACTCTGTTTCTCCTTTTTTTATGCACTGACTGCCAATATTTCTGCTCTCAGAGAGAAAGGTTCTTAGGCAACCTATGGCCAACAGTTGCTGCTTTCCTGCTCTCTATTCAGTTTGATTTACCAAATATTTATTAAGTGACTGTTAGGTCCAAGGTAACAGGCTGCATGGCATAGTGGATAGAGGGTTGATCTTAAGAGTCAGGAGAATCTGGGTTCAAGTCCTACTTCTTACATGTACCAGCTCTGTGACCATAGGCAAGGTATTTAGCTTCTCAAGTATCTCCATACTGTAAAGTACAGATGAGTTTCTCAGATGTTTCAATGGATGGAGTTGCTACAGTGAGAGTCCCCACACCAGTGAATTTAGTCTAGACCAAAAAAACATTACAAGTCATCATACTAGGCACTGGGGATATAGATGTGAAATTATATTCAATTCCTGTCCAAGGGGAGCTTTCCATATAATAGAAACATAAGACTTACAAATTCACATAAAAATTTAATAAGAATTTATTAAATGAAATGAATTGGAAATCTGGGGAGAGAAAAATCATTTTCTGGAGCATCATGTAATTATTTAGAGACTCCTCATTAGATAGAAACTATCTTTGAGAGTTTAAGCATATTTTGCCTTATAGGTACAGAAGAAAGTCCAGAGACTTTAGTAAGTCATAATAACAGCAGTCATATTACTAATAGTAGCTAGCATTTATATTGGCTTGCTGTATGCTAGGCACTGTGTTGAATGCTTTAAAATTGTTTTCTCATTTGAGATTCACAGCAGTCCTGGGAGGTAGGTGCAGTTGTTATTCCTGGATGAAGGAACTGAGGCAAGCAGAGGTTAAGTGACTTGTCCGAGTAAAAAGAATTTTGCTGTGAGCCAATTCATACTGCTGCAGTTTCAGAATTCAGAGGCAGAAATGCCAGGGGCAATAGCACTGTTACTGGTGAACATGGAAGAACTTCTTAATTATCTTAACACATGGATTTGCTATAGACAGTGCTGAACACGTGCCTACTTAACATAGTAGTGAGCATTGAATAAATATTTATTGATCAAGTCTTGCAAGACACTTATAGGAGAATGGGATTTTGTTAGAAGGGACTATATGAACATGAATACTATATGAATATAAAATCATCTGGTATAGCCCCCTTGTTTATATAAACAAGGAAAATGAACCCTACACAGGCTAAGTTACTTACCAAAGGTTACACAGGAAGTTAATGGAACCTTTTTATGCCTCAATTACCTCATCAGTAAAATAGTTACAGTAATTAATAAATAAATAAAAAGCATTTATTAAAAGCTGACTATATATCACTATCATAGAATTATACAATGTTACTATAATATCTACCTTGTCCTAATAGGATTATTATGAGAACAAAATAAGAGAAAGTATATAAAAATGATTTGAAAAAATATAGTTATTCAAGCATATGGGTTGATGATTATGGTGATGATGATGACAACGAGGAGGAAGAGGAGGTCTTTGGATCCCCTACTAAAGCAAATCATCCCCTCCCCTGTGACCTGTAGTCCCAGAGAGTTGTCTGGATCACTGAGGTAGCCAGTGTGTGTCAGAAATGGGACTTAAACCTGATTTTCCTAGCCCCTGAAGCTGGCTCTTTATCTCATATATAACCCTACATTTCAGGTTTTATTCTCATAATTATTGATTATTATTCCATTCTATTTTTATGTGAGATTCAGGAAAAAATGTTCCTGGAACAAGTCTGCTATATTCATTTATATTCAATGTTTTAGAAAGGCAACTGGGTTTAGTAGAGAAGTATTCTCAAAGCTAGGAAATCCTAGCTCGGTTCAAGCCCTTCCTGT
This sequence comes from Pseudocheirus occidentalis, assembly GCA_028646575.1. NCBI lineage: Eukaryota > Metazoa > Chordata > Mammalia > Diprotodontia > Pseudocheiridae > Pseudocheirus > Pseudocheirus occidentalis. The sequence continues at coordinate 9,748 of JAQQSW010004769.1, read as the reverse complement.
AATATATGTAGGTCGTGTGACTTGAGCAGATAACTTATCAGTGTTTTAAGAGACTCTTTAAGGCTAAGTTACCAACATCTATTGGCAGAAAGGGTTTCTTCCCCTTGAGGTTCCCTACAGCTTTTAAATCCTAAGCTTAGTATTTATTCCTCTTAAGTATCTTACATACTATTGAAGAAGTAGATGGGGTGATTGATTTTTGTAATTGAATAAAAGTATTAAGATCTAAGCTCATCCTCTGTAGGCCCAATGAAAGCATCCTCAGTATAACTCTAATAATAGAAAAGACAGCAAGGATTTTTGTTCATGTGTGATTTTGATCACCTTGGATGGTTCTTTATACACTGGAAATTTTTCCCATATAACTTGGAGATCATGAATATTTAGGTAGGTGATTACCGTTAAAAACACTGTTCTTACGAATCAGTGTTATACCTGGGCAGCTGTGGGCACCATTTCTGTTTGAGATAATGGTACAATTCTACTAAAGTTTATTGATAGGGTTCTCAAGGATATTTTGAAGTATGTATTTCTAGTATGAGTATTTTTCATGTATTAGTCCATAAAGATAGTGAGCTTCTACTGTGTGATCCTAGACCAGGTAATGTCTTGCTAGGGAATCCATAGGTGTTATTTTTTTATAATCTGAAATTATGGACTCTGCTGTTTCTTTGAATAATCTGCATTGGTCTCTAAGCCTGGATTCCTTAAGAGTAACCATTCTCTAAAAAAATTTTTGTAGTTTCTCTGATAAAGATCTCATAAAACATATAAGGAATAGGTTCAGATTAATAAGAACAAGAGTCATTCCACAAGAGATAAATAATTGACCAGTTTTCAGATCATGAAATCTAAGTTATCAGTAACTGTATGAAAAAATTTGTCACAAAGGTTTTTTCTTTTCCCAAAGCAGGAATGAGAAGGTAAAAGGGATATTGGGGTTAGGTGGCAAAAAAAGAAAAGAAAGAAAAGAGGATCTTTTGAAAAATCCTTAAAAAAATACACATAAGAGAACAGAGGAAAAGTCAGACAAGGAGGACAGCTTTGAAAGTTACATGTTGAATTTATTATATATTTTAAAGGAAATTCAAGATATGTACAACAGAAAGCTGCTATTTATTTGGTTTTTAAAATTCTATTGATATGGAAATGCCCATTTTGTTAACTGTTGTTAAATTCAGAATATTATATATGTATGTGTGTACACACACACACACACACACACACACACACACACACTTTTTTTTTTGGAGGGGGAAAGGCAAGGCAGGTGGGGTTAAGTGACTTGCCCAAGGTTACAGTTAGTAAATCTGTCAAGTGTCTGAGGCTGGATTTGAATTCAGGTTCTCCTGACTCCAGGGCTGGTGCTCTATTCACTGTACCCCCTAGCTGCCTCTGCGTGTGTGTGTTTATGTATGTATGTATATATATATGTTCACACATATATTTTTAAAGGGTTACCTTTTTGTAATTTTTGTGGTTGGTAGTTTCTGGTGGCATTCATGAGGTCCTGAATTACCATCCTGAAATCCATGTTTTCTGTCAGTTTTTGATCAATATATAACTGAGTCCATAAGAATGAAGGGTCTTTTCATAATGCTCTTGTATGTTAGTCACTTCATAGTCTCCATCCAGAGGTAAATAACTGTGTTTGACAATGCCAGTGGCATCTATCAGTCTTCAGTATTGCTTGACAACATAATATCTGCTTATTTGAAAAATATTTCTATGCGTTTTTTATTTACTTATTTGATATGTTTTACTATAAGGGTAGCTAGGTGGTGCAGTGGATAGAGCACTTGGCCAGGAGTCAGGAAGACTCCTCTTCTGAGTTCCAATCTGACCTACTAGCTACGTGACTTAGCCCTGTTGGCCTCAGTTTCCTCATCTGTAAAATGAACCAGAAAAGGAAATGTCAAACCACTCCAGTGTCTCTGCCAAGAAAACCCCAAATGGGGTCACAAAGAGTTGGACGAGACTCAAAATGACTGAACCGCAGCATGTGCTTTAAGAGTGTTGGTTAATTTTCCTTCTCTTTGTCACGGACATCTTAACCTTTTTAGTGCCGCCTCTGTTTTGTTAATACGCACGGAGAATGTTTTTGTGCCTGTTGCTCATTTTACAGTTCTTACAATTCAGTTTCCACTTTAATTCTGATATTGCTTGGGTGTTGTTTGCTTTAATTGCGCTTTTCTCGTTCAGCTTTAATTTGCTCATTCCATTTTCAGCCACAGTCTTTTCCTTGATAGCCTTAAGTTTGATGTGTTTTGTTTAGAGGAAATCAATGTATTTTTAGAGAGTGTCATTTTTCAGTGTTTGAGTGTGACCTTTGGATTCCAGGTCAAAGTTTTCCGTCTCCTTCTTTTATTGGCATATGTTAAGAATTTTATACGTGTTGGATAACATTTTGATATTATTGGAGATACAGTCCATGAAATGAAGGAGCTGTTTGATAAGGGCAGAGCCATCTTCTTTGTGTCATCCATGTACACAATTGGTTAAGAAGATGTTTTGATTCTGCTTCTTTAATTTGGAAGTCACATAATTCTGTTGAGGAGAGATAATGGATTTAAAGCTAAGCTAAATCTGTCCCTGAAAAATTTCTACATTTTATATGAATTGTTCATGATGTTACTGTGTAGGTTACATATTTTTTTAATGAGGAAGGAAGGCAAGGCAATTGAGGTTAAGTGACTTTCCCAAGGTCACACAACTAGTAAGTGGGTCAAGTGTCTGAGGTCACATTTGAACTCAGGTCCTCCTGACTCCAGGACTAGTGTTCAATTCACTGCACCACCTAGCTGGGTGACATATTTTTCCAGAGAACTGTCTTCTCTGTGACATCAAATCCTCTGATATTCTTATCAAAATTAAGAACCATTTTACATTTTTGTTGTTTGTAAATAAGCTGTGAGTGTGAAACTGAGGCAAAGGCTTTACAGTAACCAGCTGTCATTACACGTGCCCTGGCATTTGGGGTCAGCTTGCTTGACCATTTCTGAATCAGTTATAAGCAGTTCTTTCTATTCCTACGGCTTCTCGGTGCATCCCTTTTGATATTCATCTAATATATTGTTTTCACATGTTTGTATACGTGTAGATTGTTTTCATGATTCTAGGTAAGTGATTTCTACAAAGTACCTTAAAACATAAGTAGCCTGTACATGAAGAACTAACTGATTTCGTCCTCTAACAATAGATACATGCTGCCTTCTGTTAAGAAATGTGAGGTAGGGTTTATGGCTGAGAGGAAGCTAGTGAAGTACTTTGCTAGTAATTCATACACCAGTGTAAAGCATCTCAGCCAATAATTACGGATCTTATCTGGGCATACCAATGTCCAGTTGTGTAGAGAGGCATAATAATTCACACTTTTATAGCACTTTGGATTTATAATCTCCTTTCCTTACAAGGACACTGTGAGGTTACAAGTGTATTCAGTGTTAGCTCCGTTTATTAAAAGAAGAAATAAACTACTAGATTTAAGATGCTTTGTCCAGTGTCAAAGCCAAATTTTAGAATCATGTCTCTTATGGGCCATCCAAGTTTGTGTTTAATCCATCAGAATTCCCAATGCTATGTAGCTATTATTATGTATTACTGGAATGATTTGCTGATCTAGTGGGACCCCATTACCTAATGGATTTCAGGACTAGAAATTTCCCAGTACTCTCTCATTATATTTCCAGTTTACAAAGGGCAAAAGAGGCAGAATTTTGCATAATTAAAGGACTGACATCGACTCCACAAATTGTAGTCTGGCACACAGCCTTCTCAACTCCTGTCTTCTTGGGGAAAAAATTATCCAATTTTGTTCTTATTTTGCTTTATAGGTTTTCAAAATAGCTGCCTGTAAAAACTGACATTAATTGCCAGAAAGAAAAAGTCCACTCGTAATAGAATAAATATATGCATATGTATATATACACATATATGCATTGTCACAAATATGAGGGGAGTGAGTTCCCATTTATTAGAGAATAGTGGAACATATTATAGTTAATTATAATAGGATATTTTTGCACAGCAAGAAATAAGAAATACGTAAAATCCAGAGAAATATGGGATTATTTAAATTAAGGAGGAAAAATTGGTAAAGTTGTTAGATCACAGGATTTGTGGCCAGGAGAACCTGAGTTCAAATCCTACCTCAGAATCTTAGTACATAGATGTTGTATAAAGTTCGTAAGCTCTCTCAGCCTTGTTTTATCTGTAAAATGGGGATAATAATAGCACCCACCACACAGGGTTGCCGTGAGGATCAAATGAAATAATATATATGAAGTACTTTGCCAACCTAAAAGTGCTGTACAAATATTAGTTATTATATTGATGTGGAGGAAATGAGGTAGAGGCATAAAATATATGTTGTGTATAATATATGCATATTATATTATACATTATATACGTATGTAATATATGTGTATATATATGTATGTGTATATGATATATGTGTTATATATTATATATGTAGTGACTACAATAATGAAATGAATGAAAACATTATGTTAGATTAACTCAGATTAATTACAGCCATCCATTTCCATTTCAAAGAACAGATAGTGAAATACATTTATTTATTTTAAATAGAGAGATAGGGACTATGGATTCAGGATGTTCCCTGCACTGTTTCTTTCTGTCACTTGGCCTAACTGTTTTTTTGTTGTTGTTAGGAGAGATGATTTTATTCAGATGGAGGAATGGTGAAGGAATATAAATAAATGGTTGTGTGTGTAAAAAAGAAGGGGATAGTTAACACATTAAAAAAGAATAATTGTTTAGAAATGGAAGTTGTCATTTGCAGACTATTTTTATTATTTAGAACTGAATTGCACATCCCCAATTTCTTATTACTATGCTATGTTTACAAACTTTTTGTCTTTTTTGAAATATTATTTAATATTTACATCAAGCTAATGGTTTAGGTTTCCTTAAGAAAGAAAACACTTTCCACTCTTCTTGTGCAACTTCACTGTTTATAAAAATCACATTGGATGTCTTTGAAATGGAGATAAATGCTTAAATGCCCATTTTTAATCTTTTACAAGACCAGGCTGCCTCATTCCCAGTAGCTACTTGCTTTTGATCAGCTTAAAAAAAAAACCCTTGTTTCACATTTGATTGTATTTCTTCATGTCTCCCCTCAAAAGAAAGGAATCCCCAAAGGTGTTTGGACTAACCAGGTTGTGAGCCAGACTGACCCCTCTACAAATGGAGAGGGAAAATGTCTAAAGCCAGCAGAATTACCGCTAGAGTCGATCTGTCTGTGAGAATTCCTTGCCTTGTGATCGTTTATAAAACAGCTTCTCTGCAGGAAACCAGATGCAGGTCTTTCTTATAACTGTGGAAAACACTGCAGAAAAACTCCAAGTTCTTTCAGAATTGTAAGGTTGCAACCAAAGAATGTATGTAATTGTTGGTGAAACTGGGTTTTCAACACAGATAAAAAGGAAAAATAGTTTGTTCTTGCTGTTTTAAAAAGATGTATCTATTTCTGTGTATATACAAATATTTTATATGTACACATATACATATATGCATACATGTACACACACGTGTGTGTATGTATGTATATATACACACACACATATATATATTTTGGGGGGGGAGAGAGCTAAGCTTTAACTATTTGTTACTCCTGGAGGGCAAATTGTTCTGAGTGAATAACAGATGCAGCCCCTGAATATATATGACCTTGATAGTTTAGTTTTTATGTTTCTCTAAAACATTTTAAGCTGAAAGAAAGGTATTAGAATTTTTTTGAGCTTAGTTTCTTAGTAGGGCAGATAACAAGATGGTAGGGAAGAGTTCAACTAATCACCCAAAATGATGAAAACAGACACACTCTCCTGTAAGGACATTTTGAAATGTTGAGATTTCAGCATGCAAAGACATTTAAAATTATTTTCTGGGGATGTTTGCTTTCCTAGCAGACAGTGTTGGAAATAAAATGGACATGAATAAATAATCAGTGTTCAGATCTGCAAAGAGAAGGGTCCGTTTCCAGTAATTGGTTATAGATAAGACCCCCGTCATGAAATTAATTCAGGATGCAAGGGAGAAACCGATAGTGTTAAAATGGATGTTTAATGTGTTATTAGTTAATGATATTTCATCTGAGGACCTTATCAAGCCTACACACAGGCTGGAGCCCTTGTCTTTATTTTTTTAGCCCGCCAAAGGGACACTTTAATGAAATGTGGCAGCGGACCAGTGTGAGGATACATTTCATTAATGCAAAGCACTTTTGTTCCATGCTTTACATTTGGAAACAGATTTAAGTATTAAGTGGCTCTAATGTCTGCAGCCAGGGAATCCTTTCCGAATTTGTAACAGTGACCAGAACAGACCGCATTACACTCTCCAAATGGTGTGGTTTTGCATTTGAATGTCTGAATTATCCCGGTTTCTTAGAGACGACCACAACACCAACATCTTAAATCCTCAAAATACTGTCCGCTTCATTGAATGCTCGTGATCTAAGCATATGTGTAATTATTCTGTAATTCTCCCCAAAATGTGATTCCTTGGAAATGCATACGAGCTTTCCTCTATTGTGGCGCCCCGATGACTATTTCTTTGTGGCCACTTCTTTAAATACGGTAACAAGCAAGTCTGTGTGTCCTGGTTTACCGCATGATAATGTCAATTTCTTCCCAAGCTCCTCTTAGGACCCCCATGGGGGGAAAATGCCCTCCATTCGTTTAAGAGGACAGAGTAGGATCACAAAAAAGCCATTTAAGATAGTATATACAGACAGCCAGGGCCTGTTTTGCTAGAAATGGTCCTAAAGTGATTTTTACAATGGACTTAGAGATTGTCTTCCCTAACCAGTTAGAATTGACAAAATCTTGCTTTCAGACCCAGCTGTGGTGATCTGGGCCTGCATTTAGATTTTAGGGAATAATGGATTCTTGTGCCCCTAAGACAGATTTGGATGTGGTCAACCATGGAAAATTAAAACATACACTTTAAAGACTGACAGCTGGATAAATATGGGACCCAGAGAATGGTAGAGGGAAGAGTATGTTAGAGTTGTCTTTAAAACTCAGTATGATTTCACTTACAAACTTCAGTTTTTTGTCTCATAGCACTTCTAGTCATGTATTTCCCCTGAGCTTCAAATTGAGCAGAGGACAACAGGTTCCTGAGTTTGAGGCTGAGAAATAATGATAGAGGGGAGAGAAGAAAAACTGGAAAAAACCAACTTTCTAAGAAAGAATTCCACATAGTGGATAATCAGATTATGATTTTGTAGCAAGCGTCTCTACAACAAACAAAATTACTGGGTTTTGTATGATTTTGCAACTTGTTACATACTGAGCAACATGATGTTCTCTCTATCTCTATTTCTTCTGGCAGTTTTTAAAGTGAGTTAGGTATTGGTTGGGTACCAGTGGTAGCCATGTACTGGTAGATTTCGCTTGCCTTTTCCTGACTAACTTTTAAAAAAAATACATAATCAGAAAGAAAGTAAAATGATGGTAAAGATGGATGGGGGTGATCAATTATTTTGATGTTCCTTTTTTTTTTTTAAAGAAATGATTGCAGTTTAAACTTTTGGTCATGTGGAATCAACAGCTAAGACCAATTGGTACAAAGAATGAATTGCACAAAATTGTCACATTATTACAATTCATATTACATATTTCCATTAGACTGGAATTAGTGACTTAATTTTACATAATTATAACTTCATAGAGTGCTAATACAAATACATCTGCCTATTTAGCTGTATTTTAACCTTTAAAACATATATAATATACATATGTATAGATATATGTATGTATTTATTATGTATATAGGTGTATAATATGTATTGTATATATCTATCTCTGTCTGTCTATCTATCTATCGAGAGAGAAAGAGAGAGAGAGAGAGAGAGAGAGAGAGAGAGAGAGAGAGAGAGGGAGAGAGAGAGAGAAAGATGTGCTTGGCAGTATAGGTTGTCTTTGTGTTCCTGAGAAGACAGCAAAGAAGGCTACAGATGGAGGAATGAACTCTCCTAGGGGAGGTACCTCCTGTCTTCTCAGTTCTTTCTCAGTTTAGCAGATGACACATTTGCCCCATGTCATATTGGGAGAACATCAACTTTAAATTGACAATGACTGGAAATATAATGGAAAAAAGTTAAAGACTGAAGAACTTTGGCTTTGTACTTTTTAGAATTTGTGACCTATTCTGGTTTAGGACAAATACAGTTGGTAAGTATTTTGCACGGATCCAAGTACAATAAATGAAACAATTCTTACTCTCAGGCATTCAAAACGAAGTGTACCTGAAATCTCTTCATACCACCAGTACTGCTTCCCTTTTTCATTCATCTCAGTACTTCACCTATGTGCAACAGAGAGTAGGGAAGGAGGATATTTCTGAATGCTAAGAACTGATGTCTCAAAATTCACATATGAGACCTCAGATGTTAGCTCTTCAGGTCCTCACTGACCGTGTTCTTATTTTAAATACAGTTTTAACAATTAACAGTTAATGGATTTCTATCACCTATATCAAAGTGAAGGGAAAAGACAGATATATAACATGTTAGGAAGAAGTGAAAGCTAATACCTTGACTAATTGGTTGGAGGAAAAAAGCAGACATTAGAATAATAAATTCCAGTGGTCTGGGGCAATTTAGTTTTTTTTTAATTTTATTTATTAAAAAAAAATTTGAAATGATGAGCCTTCTCACTCTTTCTCTCTCAGATTTCTCCCTACCTCCAGTCTCCTCATTGAGAAAGCAAGAAACTTCCTGTTACAAACATGTACAGTTAAGCATAATTCCTACATTGGCCATGTCCAAATAAAAATTCTCAATCTGTACTCTGAGACCATCAGTTCTCTATCAGGAAATGGATAGCATGTTCCATCATGAATGCTCAGGAATTATATCTGGTTATTGTGTTGCACTTATCAGAGTAAGTATATATTTCAAAGTTGTTTTTCTTTATGACATTGTTTCTATGATAAATTATTCTTCTAATTCTACTCACCTCAATCTGCATCAGTTATTATGTCTTCCTAGGTTTCTCTAAAAATATTCTCTTTGTTAATATTCATATACTATAACTTGTTCAGACACTGCCCAATTATTGGATAGTTCCTTAGTTTCTGGTTATTTGTCATCTAGAAAAAAAGGACTTCTATAAATGTTTTTGTACCTCTGAGTCCATTTCCTTCTTTGATCTTTTTTGATGTATAGTACTAGTAGTAGTAGGGGGACAGGGAAATCAAAGAATTACAATAGCTTTTGGGCCATAGTTCCAGATTGTTTTCTGGAAAGACAGGCAACTTAACCAACAGAGCATTAATGTGACTGTTTTCCCACAGTCTAGGGCCATTTAATGAAAGAACAAATTGCCGTATATACCCTAATAGGCCCCAAAGTCATCACAATGAAATAATTAATGGCCTTAATATTGGCCTTAGGTCTAAGCTCTTTGAGGGCAGGGACTCTTTCTTTTATTTTTGTCTCCTTTGCCTAACATTGTGTTTGCACTTGGTTGGCATTTGATGTATGCTTATTATATTAAGTAATATTTAGAGAGCTAATATATTAAATGAAGTTATAATATATAGTATAATAAATATAAATAAATTGTAGTAATAATAGAGGGCTATCATTGAAATTGGGTTAGGGAAGAAATGACATAAACTCTAAACTGGGCATCATGCCACACAGGAGAGTAGGTGGCATGGGGATGAGAGGGGAGAGGACGGAGGGGAGGGCAGGGTCTGGGGGAGGGATGCT
>JAQQSW010004768.1:0-14362 GCA_028646575.1 Pseudocheirus occidentalis | reverse complement strand
AAGAGATTTCTCCTTCCCTCCCCAGGAAGTTGGAGATGTGAATCTGGTGCTTAGAGGAAAGATTAGGGGTGTGTGTGTGTGTGTGTGTGTGTGTGTGTGTAGTTATCTGCACAATAGTCATAACTGAATTCATCCATGGTAGAAAATGGATGAGATCACCAAAGTAAAGAAGGAAGGGAATGAATGACGACCAAGGATGGAGTCTTGGCAACATACTCATTTGAGGGAGAAAAGGAGGAAGAGAAGGAAGAGGGGGAAGGGGATGATGAACTTGTGAAGGAGGTGGAGGGTGTGGGCAGGGAGGCAGAAGAACCAAGAAAGAGTAGTGTCATTTCAAGCAAGAGAAGAGAGTGTACCCAGAAGGAGAGGTGGTTTTTGGACCAAATGCCACAGAAGCATCAAAGAAACATGATAACCTTGGAGTAATGTTTCAGTGGAGTGGTGAGGATAAGAACCATGTTGCGGGGGTTTCAGGAGTGAGTGGATGCTGAGGAAGGAGATACAGTGATTATGGCCAACTCTTCATGAAGTTTAGCAGTGAAGGTATATAGAGCTAGATTTAATAAACATTTATCCTACATTCTAGCTTTTATCCTCATCTTCCCCCCATTTGCTCCACCATGAACTTGGACACCAGCCCTGGGTCCCCCAGCTCAGATATCTGAGTTTATAAGTGTTATAAATATTTATTTGTAAGTGTTTTATGAATGGTTTTTTTCTAGCTATCTGTTTTTCAGTGCACCAGGTACTAGATTAGGCTCTGATGATACAAAAACAGGAAAGCTTTGTTCTCAAGGAGCTTGATGGGAAGGTCAAAGGAATATGCACATATTTTTAGAATAAGAGAAAACTGGGCACGTTTGTCATTGGTGAGGAGTCAGTAGAGAACAGACTGAAAATAACAGATGAAATGTTCAGTGAATAAGGTCCTAGAGGAGAAAGAAGGGGATTGGATCCAGGGGCACATGTCAAGGAGGTTGGACCATCTTATCCTTTGAGACCAGAGGAAAACTTGGATTAGATCAATAAGGCAAGGAATTCAAAGGGGGAATGACAATGCCTTGTTGAACCTTCTGATTATAGGGCTAAGATTGTAAAGGGGGCAAAGTAAAGGCACAATAGTGACAGAAGGGCAGAATCAAGGGACTTGAGCAGCAGTCACTCTACAGAGACTGCAGGCAGGGTGGCTTAAGTATCCTAATGCCTGGGTGGCTGCCTTGCCTGGAGCTTCTTAATCAGAACCACAATGATTTCCAGAAGGTTGCTGATTAAGAGAAAGAATGGCTTCCTGGAGAAGGGATGTGAGGCAACAGTAAAAATGGAGCGCGGCTACTTTCAACTCATTGTTTTCAGTGCTTTATTAGCCTTCACAGGAGTGGTATTTTTTTTTCTGCCTTAGTTATTTTCAATGACATTCTCTCCCATAGTAATTATTTTGAATCCTTTTTAGGCCACAAAACCCGTAGGATTTCTACACAGAAAAATAATATTTCCTACAAAAGACTGGTGGTCTTTTATATTAAAATTATATTTGTTTAAAAAAATCTATGGCATCTTCTGAATTTGGTGATAGACCATATTTAAATAGTTTTCTCAATATTATTCTTTAGATTAATAGCTCTCAAATTTCTACCATCCTGTAAATTCATATAACAACATTATTCCTTTACCAGAAATGAAACAGAAACACACCATTTTGGAACACAAAGGAGAATGCTCATGCTGCTGAGGAGAAAGTGAAAATTCTATTAAAAATTGTGCTTTTCTGCTTTTTTTAATCTTAGAGGGCAATTTAATGTCATCTTTGTGTGTTATAGTTTGTAGGATAATGGATTTAGAACTAAAAGGGACCTCAGAACTCCTCTCACTTTACAGGTGAGGAAACTGAGGCACAGAGAGGTGACAAATACACACAGGTAATTAGTAGAGTTGAGATTGAATCCAGGTCCCCTAACTCCATATGCAGAATTCTGCCCACGTCACATAGTGGAGTAGCCATAAAAAAGACTGTCCTCCATGGAGTCAGGAGGAACTGAGTTCAAATCTAGCCTCAGACATTTAACCCCAAAATTAGCCACATGACCTTGGGCAAGTCACTTAATACAAACTGCCCTCCAAAAGCAAAAACAAAAAACAAAAAAAGGCTGTCCTGTATCTTTAATAGAGCCATAGATGTGAAGAACAGAGAATAATGTGAAATGATAGAACTAGGGTAGACCCACCTTGTAAACCAGCGGTTCTCACCCTGTGGGTTATGTTTAATTTGTAACGATGAAAATACATCCTGCATTTCAGACAGATTCATAATAGTAATAAAATTACAGTTATGAAGTATGGTTGGGGGTCACCGCAACCTGAGGAACTGTATTAAAGGGTCGCGGCATTAGGAAGGTTGAGAACCACTGTTGTAAACGATTGTCATTCACATTTGTATGGAACTTAAAAGTTTTCAAAATGTGTTCCCAACTCCAACTTCTCATTTCCATGGGTTGTCTCCCATGCCTGGAAATCTCCTCTTCCTCAAATCCATGTCTTGCCAACCCTTACTTCCTTCAAATCTGAGTTAAAATCCCTGCTTTATCATCCTCCCTTAATGCTAATGCCTTTCCTCTGTTTTTATCTCCAACTTATTCTGTGTCTAGTTTGGTTATACGTCTGTTTCCATATTGCCTCCCCCATTAGACTGTCAGCTCCTTGAGATCGGGGGCTGTCTTTTGCCTTTATTTAAATTCCCAGTGCTTGGCACAGTTCTTGGCACATAGCAGATACTTAATAAATGTTGTTGACTAACTGAATGATGCTGTGAAGAAGGTTGCAAGTATTTTCATCTCCATTTCACAGATTAGGATACTGCAAATCTGTGAGGTTATACAGTTAATAAGTGCTACATCTGGGGATTTATCTCTAGTTGTCCTGATGAATATCTGGCCACTGGACCTAGATGGCTCCCTAAGAGAAAGTGAGGCTGGTGACCTTGCATAGCCTCCCTCATTCAAATCAAAGTCAACTGCAAGTCTTGTCGTCATCTCCCTGATGTCATGGTCCTCTTTGAGAATGAAGGACAAGCACAAGCTGGATCTGGACTCTTACCTGAGTTATGCCCTTTGTGGTGCTAGAACTGTAGAAAGGAAAGAAAAGACAAGGAGTAGTAGAGTCTCATTGGAGAAAGTGATAAAGAAAGACAGGATAGGAAATGCTGATGAGCACATTACCCTACTTCGAGTTTTCTTATACACAGAGAGAGCAGATGGCCACCAATATGGTGTGAATGGTATGCAGGGGTGGAGAACCTGTGTCCTGGAGGCCACATGTGGCCCTCTAGGTCTTCAACTGTGGCCATGAATTGGTCAAAGGGCCATACCTGAGGACCTAGAGGGCCACATGTGGCCTCCAGGACACAGATTCCTTACCTCTGGATGGAGTATTGAAAACAACATTGCGCCTGAAATATGAAGATCCTGTTTCCACTTATTTGCCACATGACGGTGGGTAAATTATTTAACCTCTTTGAGCCTCCATTTTCTCATCTATAAAATGAAGGAATTGGACTAAAGAGTCTTCCAAAGCTAGAACTCTGATCTGTTCAGTTCTAAGTACTACAATACTGTAAAAACTCTTTGTGATGGAGGAAATACTACATACGTATGAGTTATTCTTGTTATTTGAAGGAATCAGGAAGGAGCTGTGACTGATTTCATCATTGTAGACCTATAGCATAGAATTATGTTTTGCCCATAGTAGGTACTTAAAATGCCTACTAAGTTGGATTTTCTGGCTGAAGGATCTGTGTCTCCAATATTTCCTCTTCTTATATCAATTCTGCATAAAATGCCCTTATTGATGATTTGTTCTTTTGCATTAAAGCATTGCTTCTTATTAAAATATAGCTTTCCCTGGAGCAGTCAATGCATTGAGCTATTAGCTGACCTAAACACTCTGTTTGACTATACTTATTGTACTAAATGCTTCTATAAGGAATTGTGGAAGCTTGGTTATTAGCACAATACAAAGAGGATGGTGAATCCTGTAGTTGTAAGACAAAATTAAGTCAACAGAAGAAAAAAGACCATACTAGGAATTAGCTTATCAGTTCCTTTACAGAAGAGTTCAGAAAAAGACAATTGTGACAAATTGGAGGGTGTCCTCCAAGGATCCGTAGATGACTACCCAGAGAAGATAGGGCCTACTTGGCAAAATGAGAAAAACTCATTCATAAGGTAATGTTTCCTCAAGACAAAACAGATCTATTCTACAATTTTACTTTCCTTCTTCTATCTCCTTAATCCTTTGATGGAAGATGATGGACTTGGATAGTCCCAAATTGGAGAGTACTGCTTTAGACTGAATATGTTTACGAAGAACAGAAATGTTATTTGTTTAAAAAAATGTCTAATGAAGCCTGTACTGTAATGATGTTTTTGCTTTATAACTAACATCCCATTCAGTGTGGAAATACAACTCTAAGTGCCAGTAGCCGCAGAGCTCCCAGCCATGATTTGATTTTTCTTTTAAATCCCCCCAAACTGTCACTACAGAATGGATAGAATGTAGCCTTTCCTTCTCAGATGACATCAATTAAAACAGTTTCAGATGTTGAGAAGACTTTAAAAAGTAGGAGTCGACAATAGATTCAACAACACCCACCAAGTGTTTTCTTTTTCTGTGCTGGATCCTTGCAAAAATTCCAGCAGCTGGATATAAAGGCAACATGCTACAGAAGTGGGTCAGAAGTGAGAACATTCATTATATATGTCATGGAAAGGAGAGGAAGAAACACATTGTGTCCTCATGGGAACCTACTGCATTTAATACTCATCAGCCAATAGAACCCATGAACAAGGATCAGGGGAAACAGGACTTAATTTTATTCTATAATGGATCCAACCTCCAAAAACATTCAATTAACAGATATTTCATGTGATCAATTGGCAAAAAAATGAAGATGAAGCTTTTCTAGCATAGGGACAGTAGAGAGATAGGGTTGGATTTGGGATCAGATAAACTAGGTTAGAATTCCAGCCCTGCTATTCACTATCTATTTGACCTTGTCACCTTTCTCATCCATAAATAATGAAAATGTTTCACTAGACGACCTTGAAGATCCATTCACCTAAAATCTATGACACTATGACCTCTACAGATTACCTTAATATAGTTTAAAATTCTGTTCCTTGTAGGTTGTTTCTGTGACTACATCAAGGAATTCTCTATTATCCTAATATGTACGCGGGCAATATTTTATTCAAAGAGAATCTTTGAGGCTGTGTTTTGTTCTACTAAGTCAGATGCTTTTGTATTATAATCAACAAAAATATATACTTCAGTATCTGACATTTTCTACATTTATAATCAGTTGTGTTACTGTGTGAAAATATAGCATACTGTAGAAAATCATTGTGAAAGCCTGTTGTGTCCTTCTGATATTTCCATCTAAGATGCATACCCCTGGTATATATGTAACTAATTCATATAAAGATTTTATGGAGGTGAGAAAGTTTATGTGTATTATTAGATATTGGTGTCTTCAGACTTTGAAGGCATGTGTGTTCCTCCTGAACTACAACAGAAACCCACATCAGGCAGAATTCTTGCTACTACTGATGCTTCCTCTCTGGATCCACACAAATGGGTCACTATTACAGGAATAGAGATGGGGAGTCCCAATGTGAGACCAGAAGGAGAAAATTTCATTAATTTCCAAAATCCCATTGTCTTCACCAACAGACCTCCTTTTTTTATTTTGCTTGGGCTCTTTACTCAATGATTAACAACTTTTCATTGGTTCTTATTCCTCCTATCACTATCATATTGAATTCCAGACTACCAAAGAGTAACCCATCTCCAATCCCTATTGCCCACCTTTTAATGTCTTTGAATGTTATCCCTCCTATCCAATGTTCCACTCTTTATGTGCAAAGTCTTTCCATTGTGCCCTCTGGAATTCCTACTCTATGATTAATTTTATTCCTCTTCCTCATGATTCTTTCATCTTCCACTCTTAACTAAACCCAGGATCCGTCCACCTGTCACTACAACTCAAGCCTTCCTTTCCAGTTCTGGTTGTACTTTCTCACAAACCCCTCAACTCACTGATCCCAGAGGTGAAATGGGAATTTTCTTTGCCCTCCATTGCAACTTTCAGACTTTCCACTGCCACCCCAAACTCATCAACCCCTTGTCTTGTGAGGTCCATTTTTATCTAAATTTATCACCTAATAGAGGTTATTATCAGAATCCGATCTATAGCAGTCTATTCTATCCCTCCTGCCCTTGTACTAAGAGAATTCAACATGCAAGTTATGTAGTTTCAAATAACCTTACAACTCAATTCCTCAAACTGCTTAACTCTCATGACCTTTCCCTTCCCTCCACCTCATCTACACACAAAGATAGTCACACTCTTGATTTTGCCATCATTCATAAGTTTTCTACTTTCATCTGAAATTCTTTTATCCAATCACAATCTCTATCATTCCATCTCTCCCTGTCCTTACTCCTCCCACACCTATTCTACATCCTCACTACAACCTCCAATGTCTTTACTCCACTGCATTTTGTCAGGCCACTATCCCCAGGTCTTACATGCATCTCTTCCCAGCCTCAGCCCCTTATTGAACCAATTTAGCTCTTCTCTGTTGTCTGTTCTAAATTCCTTTGCTCTTTTGTGCTATTGTGGCTCATGCTTTGCCAAACCCCAACCCTGTATTACTCCCACCCCTTGAATCCTTCATTCTTACTCATGTGCTGCTAAACAAAGCTGGAAGAAGCCTTAAAATCATGCTGATTTGTTCCATTACAAATTTATGCTATCTAATCTCAACTTGGCCTTTGAAGCAGCAAGGCAATCTTCCCAATCCTCTGTAATTTCTTCTTTTGTTCCCCCTCCTCACCAAAGCTATTCCAAGACTCGTCCCCTCTCCTCAAGTCTCCAGCTGTAGCCTCTCCTGGCTCTCTTTTTCCTAACTAAGGTTTTTACATCAAACTTTACATAGCCTCTGTCTCCCCTCCCCCCCCCCCAATTTGAGGCTATTTCCCAAGCACTTTTTTTAAACTCTTCATCTCACAATTTACTCTCTCTATTTCCTAGAATTTTCCCCATTTCTGCAGTCTCTGATGAAAAGATAGCCCCTCCTCAACTAATCCAAGGACAAATTCTTTATGTGACCTTGATCACATTCATTCCCACCTTCTGTGGCAGATTATTACCCCTGTTCTTTTTCTTCAATCTCTCCCTATCTACTACTTACAAACAAGCCCAACTCAACCTGCATCCTTTAAAAAAATCACCAGATTCAACCATCCCTGCTACCATCTTAGATCTCTTCTCAATTTCTCAGCCTTCAAACAACTTTTTATATCCAGTGCCTCCTGGCACATCCTTTACTGGCACTCTGCTCTTATTATCTACTAATCTAGCTTCCAACCTTATTGTTCAGAAATTGTTGTCCCCAAAGTCAGCAGTGATCTTTTAATTGCCAAATATAACACTCTCTTCTCTAGCCTCGTTGTACTTGACCTCTTTGCAGCTTTTATCACTGTTGACCACCCTCTCCTTGATACTTTCTCTGGGTTTTTGTGATACCCTACTTTCCAGGTTTCTTTTTGTCTGTGTGAACACTTCCCACTTTCCTTTTCCTATTCATCATCCAAGACTCTGCCCTGGATTATTTTCTTCTCTCTCTCTCTCTCTCTCTCTCTCTCTCTCTCTCTCTCTCTCTCTCTCTCTCTCTTTCTCCCTCCCTCCCTCCCTCTCTCCCTCTCTCTTTCTCTTTTAAATATTTTTTCACTTGTTGATTCTATCAGTTC
The DNA here is from genome assembly GCA_028646575.1 of Pseudocheirus occidentalis. Lineage (NCBI taxonomy): Eukaryota > Metazoa > Chordata > Mammalia > Diprotodontia > Pseudocheiridae > Pseudocheirus > Pseudocheirus occidentalis. The sequence continues at coordinate 6,556 of JAQQSW010004768.1, read as the reverse complement.
TCATGGTTTCAATTGCCATTTCAATGACAGAATGTGAAGAAGAATTAAGAAGTCTCTTAATGAGGGTGAAAGAGAAGAGCATAAAGCCTGGCTTGAAACTTAACATAAAAAAAAATAAGATCTTGGCATTTGGTCCCATCACTTCTTGGCAAATAGAGAAGAAATGGAAGCAATATCAGACTGTATATTCTTGTGCTTACACTGCAGACAGCTACTGCAGCCATGAAATTAAAAGATGCTCCTTAGAAGGAAAGCTATGACAAATCTGTGCACCATACTAAAAAGCTAAGATGTCACCTTGCTGACATAGGTCTACATAGTCAAAGCCATGGTTTTTTCAGGAGCACTCTGTGGCTGTGAGAGTTGAACTCATAAGGAAAGCTAAGCAACACAGAATCAATGCTTTTGAATTGTGCTAGACAAGACTTTAGAGAGTCCCTTGGATAGCAAGGGATCAATCAAATCAGTCAATACTTTAAAAAAATTATTTCAGGCTTTTCTTTGGAAGGTCAAATACTGATGCTGAAGCTTAAATACTTTGGCCACATAATGAGAAAGGGCTCACTAGGAAAGACTTTGATGACAGGAAAGATGGAAGGCAAAAGGAAAAGGATACAGGAGAGGATAAGACGGGTAGATAGTGTCATGGAAACAGTAACCATGAATTTGGACCGACTGTTAGAGAAAGTGGAGGATAGAATGGCCTAGTGTGCTATGTTCCATGGGGTCACAAAGAGGTGGACACTATGAACAACTGAATGACAATAAATTCAGATCATTCCCAGATCTACATATCTAGAAAATGAGGATTTTCTCTTCTGAGCTCTAGTCCCACAGCACCAACTGCCTATTAGATATGTCAAATTGGACGTACTGGAGCATCTCAAATTCGACATGTCAGACACAGAAATCATTTCTGCCTCCACCCAAGTCACTTCTTTTCTGAATTTCCATATTACTATTGAGCAGCACAGTTCTCCAGGAACTTAGATTCATAGCCTCACAACAACTAATAATAATAATCAGTTGCAAAATCTTATCACTTCTATCTCAAGGTCTCTTCCTCTCCAGTCACACCTCATAGAGATAAAGACTAGTTCTACTCACCACCCTACTTCAGTTCCTCATCACTTCATATCTAGAAGGAAATGGGAAGGGAATCAGCATTTATATGCCTCCTACTATGTGGCAGGCACTGTGCTAAATGCTTCATATTGTCTCATTTAATTCTCACATCGACCCTATAGGATAGGCACTATTATTGTCCCCATTTTACTGTTGAGGAAACAGGGACAGGTTGGTCACCGAGGTCACACAGCCAGTAAGTAAGTCTCTGAGACCAGATTTAAACTTTGGTCTTAGTGATTCCAGTCTTCCATTCACCACATCACCTGGCTGCTGGAATAGATTTGCAATAGCCTCAAATTTCACCTCATTTCCTCAAGTCTCTCCTTTTTCCAATCCAACCTCCTTTCACTCAAATAACTTTCCTAATGCACAAGTTATCAACAAACTCCTGTGGCCTCACTGTCTAGAGAAGCAAATAGAAACTCTTGCTTGATATTTGAAGCTTTTTTTTTTACCACTTTACTTCCTTCCTAACTTTCTAGTTTTCCTAAGTTCCCTTTCTCTGTTCTCTTCGGTCCATAATGCAGACATCCTTGCTGTTTCACACATAACATTCCATTTCCTATCTTCATGGCATAGTGTCAGTTTTCTCCAACGTCTAGAACAGTGGTTCTCAACCTGTGGGTTGCAAACCCTTTGGGGATCAAACAACCCTTTCTCAGAGGTCACCTAAGACCATCGGAAAATAACGTATTTCCGATGGTCTTAGGAACCAAGACACCGCTCCTCTATCTGTCTCCAGGTGGATCCACCCACATGCAGATACGACCACATATAAGTATTAAAGGATTGCAGCATTAGGAAGGTTGAGAACCACTGGAGAATGTCCTCCCTTTTGTCCTGTCTTAGAACCCTGGATTTCCTTGAAGACCTAGTTCAAATATAACATTCTAAGTGTGGTCCTTATTGTTCCCTCCTTTGCTCTGTCCCAAACCAAACCCCACCCTTGCCCTCATCCAAAACTATCTTGCCTCTAGCATAGATTTCTTTGAGTACTTGCTCTTTTACAGATGCTTTTGCCAGCTTTCTCTTCTTCAGCTCCATTTCTGCTTTCTCTTATAACATATTGAGAACTGAGGTGTTGAGTCCCAATATAGTAGTTCTGCTTCATTAATTATGATAATAGTTGGTTATTTAAAATGTTAACAGATCTGTTCCATTTTCAGTTGGCTTTACTATTTCCAGTTTTATCTTTTAAAGCTCTTGAAGGAAAATGTGTAGCTGCTTCTCACACCAATCAGATTTTTTTTGGCATTCATTTCTCTCTTATCTACACTCTTTGCTATTTTCTGATGTTGCTTGTTTATAATCTTCTAATATCTGCCTCCATAATACTTAAAAATAAGCTTATTTTCTGAACTGCTTTTATCCTTGGCTGCCACATACCTCCATTTGGCAAGAAAAATCATATTTGTTGACCAGGGAAAATTTGGGGTTATTTCAGCCTCTTTTCTGTGGCTATTGCTTTACTTGAATCAAACTTCTGTAGGAAATGGTGTTTGTTCACACTTTTTTTTTTGTTATCCATGCTCCATCTCTTTTGTTCACCATCATTATCTGAAGAAGTCAAGCTGGGGTTTTAAAAATTATATGTAGTATCATCTTTTAATATTTATCTATTTTCTAATTTAGTTTTGATTTTGATCATTGATCTAAGTTGATGGTCTTAATACATACAAACCATTGATAAAGAAATTACTAACATCAATATCCATTCATTTCCTGTTTTTTTAGATACACTTATTTTCCTTTCTCTGTACAGATATTTTGTGTTCCCCATGCCCATTGCCATTTTATTCACTTCTGTTTTTTTAAAGCATCATATGATATAAGTTGGGCTTCTGAATAAACTATGTCTTTGGTTTCTTTTGTTTTTTGATCCTGAATCATATTTCCCAATTTGTTGTTGTTGTCCTTCAACCAAAATCCTCCTTTGATAACTCGTAATGACATGGAAGAGACCATGAGTCCTTAAAAGCCATGTGTAGTATCTCCAGTGAAACTTACCAAGCTGCAAAAGCTTTAAATTGGGGTCATAATAGACTACTTGTCTTCATATGAGGACCATAGCTAAATTCTGAGAGGTTTATCACCAGAATGGATTCTGTCAATGAATTTTTTAGCCACAATAATTACCATGAACTATCTCCTAGGCCATAGTGGCATTGCAATCCATATTGGTAGATGACCTAGTAGCCATGCCCATCACATTGAAGAATTAAAGTATTCCTACCTCTCCCCCATCCCTTCAATTAAAGTCATTGAGTATCATAGTATATGTTGACTTGACTTAGAATTGAATTAGAGGAGCCTGTCAGATTCTTTCTGCATTTTTTCCTTTCATCTTTTCATCTTCTGCAACAGATTTTCATGAACAAATTCTTATTATTTTCATGGTTGTCTTTTTGTTTTTTTTTTTTTACTTTCCTGCTCTTTTGCTGCAGAGCAAAATGTTCCATAAAATAACAGCACCTGCTACATTAACCCTGCCATTTTTTCATTGATCTATAACTTCCTTTTGGCTTAATTCATAGCAAGGAAAGCAACATTAATATGATTCATTTCCTCCATTGACACACATCTATTATTTATCTATCATTGGACAATGATTTTATATTTAAAAGTCCTAACAATTAAAATAATTTTAATAATGTAACTATACTGTGGAATGATTATAGTCTAAGAAATAAATGCTTCTTTGTCTTCTGTACCTAGTCTTTATCTACTCTGCCACCATTATTGCAGAATTAGAAAAGGCCTTCATAAAATTGAGGGCCATTATTTTTCTTTGTTCTCTTGGTTGTTGTGAATAGAGAATTTATTATCTATGGATAATCAGCCTTGCTTTGGTGGGGACTGTTCTTCAGATCATAGGTATGGTCTATTGCAGGATGTATCCCAGGGCTTGGGGCAGCTGGGTGGCATAGCAGCTAAAGTATCAGTCCTGAAGTCAGGAAGACTTATCTTCCTGAGTTCAAATCTGGCCTCAGATACTTACTAGCTGTAGGACTGTGGGCAAGTCACTTAACCCTGTTTGCCTAAAATTTCCTCATCTGTAAAATGAGCTGGAGGAGGAAATGGAAAACCACTCCAGTGTCTTAATCAAGAAAAACCCAAATGGGGTCATAAAGAGTTGGATACAATTTTTAAGTTGACTGGACAATAACAAATAAATGTATGGTCAAACAAGAAGATGGACTGGTTCCATGGTGAGAATGAAGAAGAGTCAATGGAGAGCTCATCCTCTACCACATTTTTGCCACGTTAATGTCAGCCCTTGACCTAATGCCTGAAACTTGGTAGGCACTTAAAAATACTTATTGACTTAAGAAAAAATGAAAAGAGACCCAAGAATGCCTGATGGATCACCCCATTGAGAAACTCTGGAAGAACCCACACAGGAGTGTACAGGACAGTCAGGAAAAGATGGGCTGCAATTCACATTACTAGATGTGAAGTTCAACGTTGATGGTATCCCAGCTCTATTTGAATATTTGAATTAAAGTACCATCACTTTGTTAAAAAGTAAAATGACAAATAAATAAATTGGAGAGGATCTATTCTTCAGAATAAAATAAAAATGCTTTGCTTTTGTGGAACATCTTTTACTCAAGAGATTTACTCAAGAGAGTTCAACTTATCACTTTGTAATCATGAATCCATTAAACCACCCACGGCACATCTGTGAAAAATAGACATTATCACCCATTCACAGATAAGGGAGGAGCTGTCAAAGGTTAAGTAGTAAATCAGTGAGCAGAGGAGGAACAATTTCCTTGAGTAACAAATTTAATAATAAACTCCACAGATTTTTTAATGTGAGAGTAATTATGTTAAACAATAATAGTCATTATTGTTACACAGCCGACACTAACATTTAACTTGGAAATGGGTATTCATTTTGAAGGAGGGATGAATAAGCAGCCAAGGTCCTTCAAAAAAAAATCGGGGGGGGGGAGGCTGAAAAAAAATTTTTTTCAATTAAAATAGCACCAAAATTGAATATATATTGGGAAGCCGAAAGGTGGGTAACAGTCTTTAAAATGCTATTTGGAATAAAGCAGTAAGAAAAATTTCAAAATATCTGTCTCTAAAGATGTTTAAGAATATAAAAGTTATCTACCCTGGGTAGCTAAAATATCCAGCATATCCTGATTAAGTTCAGGAGATAGACTAGTTGATTTTTTTTCAAGAAAAAATTTTACCTAATGAGTTACTCTTCATCAACTCAGAGAATCTTTACAAAATCAATATTTAACTTTAAAATGGACATTCATTTAGAAGAAGTGGGGCATAAGGCTGTTAGATCCTTCTGAAATGATCAGGCTGCGAGAGCCTAATTACTTAAAATTCCTAGCTAAATGATCAAATTCTGGGAAAAGTTTGGAACCACAGGTGAAAGTATATTCATTTTCATGGAATTGGTTTTTTTTTTCATTAATTAATCCATTCATTATTGAACTGTGGACTACAGATATTCGATGTAAGGTTTCACTGGTCTTTCAATTCCTCCAGTCTTCTGATAGCAGATTTGACAGTGACTGCAGAGGTGGCATTGTAGGTCTATGTACCACTAACTACAGGATCCACAATGCCAGACACACATGGCTCACTTCTTCTTTTTGGCCTTGTCACATTTCACATGTTGAGCAATTTCAGTTTTCTTTGCCATGTTTTGGAGGTATGCAACATAATGTGTTCCATATTTACCAACAATTCTCACCTTCTTGGTACATTTGGTTGTCTTGCTAGCTGAAGGACCAGAGTTCAGAGAACCACAGAATTGTTTCTAATGAAACCGATGGCTGCTGTCACTGACGTAAATCTAGATTCAGAATTGAGATGTGTGCTGACTGAATATGCCACACAAATGACTTTAAACTAATAGGGGAGAAGGAGAGAGAAAGCTATCCATGTAGCTCTACTGAGTCAGACGGTACAGGGGAGTAGTAGGTAGAACAAAGGAAGAAGAAAGACTTTTGGTAAAGAGGAAAAGCAGGATATGGGACAACATCCGTAAAGAAAGCCAGCAGTGGGGCAGCTAAGTGGTGCAGTGAATAGAGCACTGGCCCTGGAGTCAGGAGGACCTGAGTTCAAATCTGACCTCAGACACTTAACTAGCTGTGTGACCTTGGACAAGTCACTTAACCCCAATTATCCTACCTTTTCCCCTCCAAAAAGGCCAAAAAAAAAACCAGCAGTATAACCCACGAACTCAGAGATCTGTACAGAAATACACAAAGTATAACTAATTAAGGTGAAATAGGGATCCTAATACAAGGATGTCAATGCATAAGTATCACTGAAATTTCATGAGCTAGGTTTCAAGAACAGATATCTGTACTATACCCTCAAAATCCATGTCTAATGTCTCTACTGATCATCATCATACTGATGTGAGATGTGCATGAATTGGAACAGAAAGCAT
>JAQQSW010004766.1:0-14363 GCA_028646575.1 Pseudocheirus occidentalis | reverse complement strand
GATCTGACTGGCAAGGGGGAAGGTCAGCTGGCACCTGAGGAGGGGAAGGGGTCAGAAGATACCCATGATGGTGCCATGGGGGTAGGACCTGAGGCATGAGTGGGTGTTGCCTCAGGGGGAAGGGCTACAGAGGGAGGCACTTCAGCAAGGCCAGTGGCTGGGACCTGAGCAGGGGTCCCTGATAGGGGAGGAGCCATGCTGGGAGATGCAGGGTAGGCAATAAGGATGGTGTAAGGGGCAGGAAATGAGGGGTGTTGGGGTAGAGGAAAATGGAAGGGAACCCAGGGGGAAAAGAGTTGAGGTCCAGCAGGAGGGGCTCGGGCTGAAGTCATAGGAAGGGGGTCATTTAATTGGTCCCCATTGCCCCTTTGTGGAGAGGCACTAGCTTCAAACATCTCACACTCTTTCCTGAGAACTGTGTTCTGAGACAGTTCAATAAAAGCCAGCAAATAGGCAGCTTCTACCCATTTTTCTTCTCTATGACAGTATGATTCTAACTGGAAGTGAGTATTGTCTTTTAAAGTCCCCAAAACAGGCCATGATTCATGGTTTTCTAGGCAGTAGCTAGGCCAAAAAGTGTTGTAAAAAACACTAGCTTTTCCTTTTTAAGGTATCCAGAGGAATTAAATTTTTCCCAAGGTTGTAACAGATAACCCAAAGGCAAACTTTTGGGAGCCACAGGCATAGGGCCTGGCAGTCCCTTCCACCATAAAAGAAGCTTTAAGAGTAAGCCTTGAAAAACAAACAAAACAAAATAGGACAAAAAAAACTACAAAAAAATACCTTGAGTTTTCCCAGTTCCCTGGCACTGAGAGAATTGAAAGAATCTGGCTCACACTTCCAGATGAGGCATCTGTTCTTGTCCTCCATTCTTCAGAAGCTGCGCACCTGTCCATGTTCTCCAACACAACCAAACAGGACTGAAAACCTGAAGTCAGGCTGAGTACCTAGCTGTCTGACCTAATGGGACCTGAGAGGTCAGGCCCACAAAACAAAACATACACACACCAAAAAAAAAAAAAAACCCACAAAAAAACCTCCACACCTCCAAGCTATTTAGAAGACAAGAAAACAATAGGGAAGGAAAGAGGCTTAAGTACCTTCCAGTCCCAGCTGGAGAAGAGCTTGAGATTAGCAGTGTTTCCCAGTATCAGGGAACCATAGAAATGAAGAGATGCCCAAAGAGAGTTAGGGTTTGTCTGAGACCCCAAAATACCAACGCACCGGGTCCTGCTCAAAGAATTCCACTCAAGTCTTCTTAGCCAAAGAAAAAGCAAAGTCTATTGAAAGATATGGGATAGACTCTTATAGAGCAAGTCTCTGCTCAGCTATCCTAAGACACTCTCACCCAGACCAAGTCTCTGTTAGGGCATTCTGTGGATCTCTCACATGGGAAGTCTCTACCAAGCCATTCCACGGTGCTCTCACAAAGATGTAGGGATGATGATGGGGTCTTATATACAGAGGAGTCTAGGGGTGGTTCAGAGGAGGAGCTGGGGAGGGGGCTTCAGGAGGAGCCAATGAGGTCTGACTCCAGTAATGAGTTTGGAGAGGGACTTCAGGTGGAGTTAATGACAGACTCAAAGAGGTTTCCCAGAGCATGCACCTCAAAGATTCAAGGAAATCTTAAAAAGGGGGGGGGGGATCCCAGAGCCTACACCTCATCACCTCCAGTTGCAATTCACCCACCCTGATTGAAGACCTCAGTTTTGCTATGTTGGCTGTTTTAATTTAAATTCAAATTGACAAGATTTAAATTCCCTCATTTTAACTTCTGCCAGTTGCCCCCACTTCTTCTATCTACAATCCTGGGTTCAGCTAGAACAGGCAAGTCCCTGGTATAGCCAATTCTCTTCCTTCCAAAAATGTGCCTCTTCGTACCACTGTCAGAGATAGGTAATGACCTAGATTGATAATGCAATTTTGCCTTAGGCCATTCAAAATTTTTATGTTCTCATTGAAGTGTAAATTAAAAAGCAATCTCTGAACCATGACAGTTTTGGAAAGTTTGAAACACAATGCCAATTCAAAACAGTTTACATGGAAACAAAACAATTCTGACCCATGACTTCCAAGAAAGAACTTGTATTTAGGAAGGCTCCAAATACCTAAGACAAACAAGTTGCTTGACTTAAACTCACACCCACCCTTCTCTGCATTCCTTTATATCTTTTCCAGTTTAATTTTCCTCTCTGATATCCCCTCCTGATGGGATACATCAAGTTTCCACTTGATGAGGCATTTGACTGAGGTCATAAATCTTTCATTATGGCTAGGCCCAAATCTGTTACTCTTAACCTAGCCTAGCCCTCTCTTGTTTGCCATCTCTAGATAGCCTTCAGCTATTTCCCACCCTTAATCCCATTCCAGGAGTCTGACCTGGGTTCCATCAAAGATTCTCCATAGACTCCTTCTCAAGACTCTCCCCAAACTCCTCCTCTAGATCACCCCTAAATCCTCCCATTGTCTTTCTATATATAAGATCCATCTTGCCTCCATTAAGGGGTCAGATTCAGTCTAGCTCAGACTCAGTCTGTGTCAGATTATTCTGGCCTGCTTTTCAATACAAGCTTCACAAATACTTAGGCTCCTTAAGAGTCTAGCCATTATGGTTAATATTTAATAAGTTTTACTTTGGCTGAGAGAAGGCTTGAGTTGAATTCATTTGGCAAGACCCAGCCTGTTAGTATTTTGGGGTCTTAAGCACCCCTATACCTTAAACATCAACATTTGTGGTTCCCTGGTGGTCCCTGGTGGGGCCTAGTAGCTAGGATTCAGCACTTTCACCACTGCAACTTGGGTTCAATTCCTGATCAGGGAACCATAAATGTTGAGGTTTAGGGTGTAGGGGTGCTCAAGACCCCAAAATATCAACACACTGGGTCCTACTGAATGTATTTAACTCAAGTCTTCTCTCAGTTAAAGTAAAGCAAAGTTGATTAAAAATCTTCCATAATGAGTAGACTACTAAGGAGCCCAAGTATCTGTAAAGTTTGCAATGACAAGCAGGTCAGAATAATCTGACACTAGATTAATCTCAGTCCCTTCACAGAGGCAAGATGAATCTTATATATATAGAAAGATGGTGGGAGGATTTAGGGGTGATCTAGAGGAGGAGTTTGGGTAGGGTCTTGAGGAGGAGTCTAAAGAGGATCTTTGGATCTCAGGTCAGACTCCAGGAATGGGATTAAGGGTGAGAAATAGCTGAAGGCTATCTGGAGATGGCAAACAATGGAGAGCTAGGCTAGGTTAAGAGTAACAGATTTGGGTTTAGCAATAATGAAAGGTTTATGGTCTCAGGCAAATGCCTCATCAAGTGGGAAGATTCAGTCAGAGTTCAAGGGGTTTCCCAGAGCCTGTACTCCATCACTGCAGGATTGCAATAATTATATAATGTCATCTGTGATTGTCTAATGGCATTGAATAGAAAGGGTTTTGCCTTCAAACTACTAGATTACTATCAGATTATAAACTCCTTGAAGTCAGGCACTACTTTTTTTTAATCTTTGTATTTTCCATAAAACCTAGAACAAAGCTTTACTCTGTCAACCTCACAGAGTTTGCTCTATGAAAGACAAATAGGATCAGGCTATATCCATTGTTTTATTTCTCTCAGAGTGCTCCACATGCATATATGCATGAGTACTGCAGTTTAGAACTGGGCTCCCTAAGGGAGGAAGTCTGGAACTAGACTCATTTTGGGATAGGCTGCACGGTTTATATACTCTTCCACCAGGGACTAATGTCACTCCATCATCGTTCATGTCTGTACAGAGAAAACATCTCTATACCAGACCACTCCCAACTATACCAGACTACTCCCAGCAATACATGATCAGCTGTGAATGACTTAGCTATTCAGACAACTCTGAAGGACTTATAATGAAAAATACTATCTATCCCCAGAGAAAGAATGGATGGATGGTATCTGAATACAGATTGAAGCATGTTTTTTTTTCTTTCCTTATTTTTTTTGAGCTTTTCTTTGTCTACGATTTCTTTCACAACATGACTGTTTCAGATATGTTTTGCATGACTACATATATATAAACTATATTGAATCACCTTCTCAATGAGGGGGAGCAAGGAAGGGAGAGAGTTTGGAACTCAAAGCTTTTAAATGAATGTTAAAATTGTTTTCACATGTAGCTGGGGACAAATACTAAATTTTAAAAAAGAAATATTAAAAAAATAGAAATGATGAGCAGTCAGATTTCAGAAAAACCTGGAAAGACATGAAATGCTGTTGAGTGAAGTAAGCAGAACCAGGTAAACATTGTTTACAATAACAGCAACATTATGCAATGATCAACTACAATTGACTTAACCATTCTTAGCAATACAACAATCCAAGACAAATCCAAAAGACTCATGATAGAAAATGCAATCTATGTTCAGAGAAAGAACTACGGAGTATGAATGAAGATCAAAGCACACTATTTTCTCTTTTTAAAATTTGTTGTGGCTTTTCTCTTTTGCTCTGTTTCTTCTTTCACAACATAACTAATGTGGAAATATCTTTACATGATTTCACCTGGTATAACAAATACTGGATTGCTTGCCATTTTAGGGAAAAGGGAGGGGAGAGAAAGAGAAAAAAAACTGAAACAAAATCTTACTTAAAGAATGAATGTTGAAATCTATGTTTACACATTAATGGGAAAACAATACAATACTATTTACAATAAAAGAAAAAGAAAAACCTGGATGACATTTCAAGGGGGGAAAAAAGACAATTGAAAAATTATTGAAATATGAAAATTCCTTCTCCAAGACCAATTACCACCCTTAATTCATCTTCTGTTACCTTAAAATCATTCTTAACCTTTATCCAGGTTCCTAACAGAAAGATTTTGAGAAGGGGAAAATGGTTTAGTGAATGAGATTATTTTCCTAGAAGTACTAATAAGCCTTCCTGCACTCCAATTTGTCTACAAAGGTCTTTAGACTGGAGAAGTATTTATGTAGTAATATTTTCTTTAAGAAAAAGGTCTCAATTTGCTTCTATATATGTACAGGTGTTCCAAAAGTCTTAGACACCAAGTCACCAACTAAATGGCTTAGCCATTAAGACTTTTGTGACACCTCCATATGTTGATATTTTATATCAGTGTTTGTTGACATTTCAAAACTCACAATAAAAAAAATATTGCAAAAATAAAAAGAGTATATGTTTAGTTAAATCATGACAGATTTAAATCACCTGCAAATTTAGATAAACTTGCACAGAACAAATATTCTAGTGATACAGATGAATGAAATATAACCAGTGGTAAGATCTCCCTCCAATCATTTCCTAGTCATTCCACTCTTCCATAAGCAGAAATTCAAAATAATTTTACCCATCACATTCTGGCTCTCACCCCACCCCTACCCCCATTTTACAAAAAGAGAAGCACTTCATTATGAAATTTACTTTTATTTCCAGGTATGAAATTGCATGGAAAAATGGACTTTCCTGGAAAGGAATACAAACTTGGGGCATGGTCCTGGTCTGAGTACCTGAAAAATATATGAAATAAAAGCCAAAGCAACTTTTCATCCATTGAAAAGGATAATTCCTACCATTCCTACCTGACCATTTCCAAATAATGAGATAGTCATAAGAAACCAGGTCACACAGATATAGTCAGAGTAAGATTTACATAGTGGAGAAGGGAACTTTGATCTAACACAAGCCAATGACCCATAGACAAAATCAATCAATAATAGACACAAATGAAAAAAAATCAACAATCTCTGACTACATAAAAGATTAGAAAATCAGATGTTAATTTTCAGGCAAGTTTAGGAACTGCCCCAGCACCAACTTTTTTCTTTCTGCTTTTTTGAATTTTTTTTTCATCACAGTCATTTCATTGTATACCCCTGTACCCTGATAAATCCCTTGTAACAAAGAAAGAAAATTGTCAAACTATAAAACTTGTTAGACATGACAGTATATTCAAAATTCCATACTACCCCATCTTCCATCTCTCTACCAAGGAGAGGATGTTTGCTTAATCGTCTCTTCTCTACAACTAAGACAGTTCATTGCAATTCATCCAAGTCAAGTTGCCTTTGAAGGTTTTCATTTGCATTGCTGAAATCATTATGTGTGGTATTTTCTTGGATCAACTTTCTCTACTCTAAGTATCTTCATGCAAGTCTTCCCATGTTTCTCTGAATTCCTTGTAGTCATCATTTCTTCTGAAACAATACTATTCCATTACATTCAGATAGCAACATTTGGTTGGCTCTTCCTCGTTCAGTGCCCACCAACTTTGCTTTTCTCTGTTTCTTATTAACTTCTTTGGGGTTATGCCCAGGAATAAGATCACTAGGTCAGAGGGTATAAACAGAATACTATCTTTTATTTTGTGAAATTCCTAGGTGTTTTCAAGAACCATGATTTTTAAGTTCACCAAAAATACACGAGTAGACTTGTCTTCACACAGCCCTCCAATTTTGACTCCTTCAATGTTTTTACCGTATTTGTCACCTAAGGAAAATTATCACAACTCTTGAGAGAGATTTACTTTTTGCCTTTTCCATTACATCTCTACTAAAGAACAGCAGAGGGAAGGGGATTTCTCTCTTATCCCTGAATTCCTTATGCCCCATTCCTCATTGGCAATGGAGTCATATAGCAGAAGCAATTGATCCAGTTGAAGGTGCTATGACCAGCAGAGTCCAGGTGTAGCACTGAGTGGTAGAGAGAACTAAGCCTAAGGCATCCAGAGAAACAATCTTCCTAGCAAAATGTTCCTTCCTTCCTTTCTTCCTCCCTTCCTCCCTCCCTCCCTCCCTTCCTTCCTTCCTTCCTTCCTTCCTTCCTTTTTCTTTCTTTTTTCTTTCTTTCTTTCTTTTTTCTTTCTTTCTTTCTTTCTTTCTTTCTTTCTTTCTTTCTTTCTTTCTTTCGTCTTTCTTCTTTACTTGCTTTCATTTTAAGTCAGAGAAATCCTTTAACATCACAAAGGAAAATGATAATAAAGTATTGCTGATCTCAAGAGCTGGGGCAGCATATTTGAAGAGAAAATGGTGGCAGAGTGCTTTGAGGACCAATCACTTAGACTCTTCAAGCAAGCTTACTTGATTCAAGAAATTATTTCCTGGAACCAAACAATAGTTAAGCACTTTGTACTTCTCCATGGTCAGCCTTGCCTGGAAAGTTTCCTGGGGGAAAAGCAAACATGATATGCAGAAGGCCCCCGAGGGTAGTGGTTGTATACTTCAAAATGGAGACCAAATTAGGCAATCAGATCTATAAATGTATGTCCATCCTGACAATAAAACACAATTTAAAAATCCTCTGTTGAATAGTCTTTCCTTTGGAGATATGCTTTTTTTTTTAAATGGGAGGGGGTATTATTCCCCATTTATTAACAATTTAGGTAGGGAGAAGCTATGCAGGCCTGAGGGCTTCTCTTAAGAGGAAATAAGCCACTTTCCTGCCTCTGGAGGCAATTGTTTTTCTCAGTGAAGCAGATCTCTGTGCTTTGCCTTCCCTCTGTTGCCATCCCTCACATTAGTCTGCTGATGCTCTGGCAATCATACAGGATGTTGAACTTATTTACAAACCGGTTCATTGTGTTGCATGTTTTAGTGAAGGTGTCACAGTAGGCCACGAGCTCAACATCATTACACTGGTCAAAAAGGTCTCTGTTGAACGTTTCTGTGCTGAGCACAAGAGGAAATGACACAACGCATAGATTTCACACAGGATTTCATGGTTAAAAGGAACCTCCTCTGCTTCAGAAACCTTGACATATTCCAAGAAAAGCTTGACCCATCTGTTCAGCATCTTGATGGCACTGTGCTGCGCTAATTGGTGCTCTGTCCCAGTAGAGCTCTCTCTACTGCCTACAGCTGTTATTTCAGCCATGTGATCTATGGCAAACTACTCAGCCTCCTCTGTGGCTAGTGTGTAGGTCATTTCAGCAAATAGCATTGTTGCCTTTGTGTCAATGATGTTGATGATAGGCTCAAAAGCATTGACTGGCAGATCAGGGTGCTTGGTCATGAGATTTAGCATCAGGATCAGAGGGTCCTCAATAGTCTCACATACATGTTTGTGGATGTGGAAGTCATGGGGATCAGTGAAACTCTTGTGGAACACCAACATAGAAATTCCACTTCCTTGAATATTGCTTAAACGGCTCCTTTTTGGTGTAATCATATTCTTTGTCAATGATGATCTTCTCCACTGTGTGGGACAGTAGCTCAAATGAATTCCTTGCCTCAATATGTGGTCCCTCATTTCCCAATGAATGTCCCAATCACCTGTGAGAACATGAGGATTCAATGGTCGGAGGTATTGAGGATGTCAGAGATGCAGGGTCACAGACACACTGCCAGTCACACCTGAGGCCATCACTGTGGGTCCATCTCCATCTGACTGCTCTGACTCGCCCCATTCACAGCCATTGACGCCATCTTGCCCACATCTGCTGGCCTCAGTGGTTTCCTGTCTTTCCCTGGAGATGTGCTTTTATAAGTAAAACATCAGCCATGTTTTTCCCATGGCTAAATGCAAGCTGCAGTTTACTGTGGTGATCTTGTTAGCTGTTATTATTTACATTCTGAATGAGATAAATAGGAATTAATTGATAATTACTGTTTGATCTGGAAGCTTTCTATGGATAATTCCAAGGAGTGACAAACCAGATTCCCAGAATCTTTTTAGTTTACCTAACATTGCTTCCTTTGGTCTTTTAAATCATGTCCATAAATTTGCATAGGCAAGCTCATGCGGACTCCCCAGACTTAATACACTGGTGGATCTTTTTCTACAACAGATGCAGATTTATAGATTTCTTAAGGCTTATCAGTTCTTTCACATAATTCTACTCTCCTCAATATTGCCCTCAAATAGATGGGATTTTATTAAGCTACTTCATTGTAATCATTAATAGCATCACTTTTCCTTCTCTTGTTTCATACTTCACAGCAACTCTGTTTGAAAATAACACAGAGGCTACTTTATTTTTTTTTACAGTAGGCCAAGGAAATCTGAAAGTCACAGCTGTAGGAATACTCTCCTTCTGTACATTCTCCTTTCTTATACTCTTCATTCCCTTCTTCTTTTAGTCTGGGGTCCTCTCTTCTTTTCTCAGTCTCTTGACCTGGCCAATGGATAAGGTACTGAACTCTGAGTGAAGACTTGGATTCAAATTCAGCATCAGACACTCCTAGCTGTGTAACCTTGGGTGAGTTACCTGATATCTCTTTGCCTCAGTAAAAAGAGGCAGCCAGAATTGACGTCTTTGGGTTCTAACTCTCAATCTATGGTATCGAGGAGACTGTTTTCCAATCTCATTAGGTAGACTTCCTCCAGTTCTGAGGTATTCACATTGTCATACAGTTTGTCCTTTGGCTCTTCCACTGAATTCTCCTTGTCTTCAAATGAATCATTACAGTCAAGAACCATCCTCTTCTTTCTCGTCTTCCTTGGTAGGATCCTGAACATATACTAGTAGTTTGCAGGGAATCTATCCATCTATGAAACTAGATGCCAGATAGCTGGCATACTACTTGGGATCAGGAGCCTGTCAGTCATTGAGCAAGTTTTCAGAAGGCCTCTGATCTTACCTCTCTCCTAGAATAGATCCTATGGGGTAGATGGAGATCAAAATGGAAGTTTCTTAGGCCTAGGCTTCCCTTACTAGCAGTCCATAGTCCCAGATGGACTTCTATCTTTCTCATCTGTTGTCTTGTCAGTATCAAGTTTCCATTTCTTCTTTAAGGTGTTACTTTTTTCTATTCAATTTAGTACAAGGCTTAAATATTATATGAATTGCTAATGATAACTTACTTAATAGTCTGTATAAAGGTGTATAAGTAAAGCAGATTTCATTATGGTCCTGTGACTTACAATATGCCTTGAATTATCAAATTGAAGATAGCTTTCAGCTCAAACTATAAAATAAATACCTTGGACTCAATCTATTCGATCAACATTTATAAATGCCTATTACAAGTGAAGTACTATACTATCCAATGAAGAAATGAAGCCAGTAGAAGAAGAGTAAAGCTATTAAGGACTATGGTTTCATCAGGTGAAAAATCCTACCATTGGTGATACATAATTTAGCTACACCCAGGTAATTTATAAGCTTGAATTAAAAACCTAAATGAAGGTAACCAGGTTCAAATCAGGAGCATTTATACCAGACTCTCCACATTAGTGGAGAGAATAATGACTGAAAGCTGTGTACCCACATGATGGGTGGAATGGGTATGAGAGTTTGTGAGAGGAGAGAATTTCTTTCTTCAAAAGAGAACACATGGTTCCAGAACCTTCTGGGGACGTATCTGGAGAGAAAGAGGAAAGTCTTTAGGAAGCAATAAACATCTAGAGGAGCTGGTGCCTCAATAGGCCCCTGATTTCTAGCTTCTTTCCATAGAGATTTCTGGGATTTTACCCTTAAGTGAGATCAGGAATTCTTTCCTGGTTGTGCTGATATCTTGATCCTAATTGGGGAGGGGGAGCTCATTCATTCTGCATGTTGTCTGACATATTATGATCTTTATAACTTCTCTGATTTTTGTTTGAATCAATAGGTTTGCTTACTTGTTATTATTTGGGACAGTCTTTTACATAACTAGCATTTGATATGAATGGATATTAACTGCCCCCTTCTTCTTTAGAGAATATCAACCACGAAGGCAACTAAAGAAAACAAATCAGCATTTAATGGGTCAGATATAATTCTCATCCAGTATTCTCTCTTTAAGAAGAGCAAAGCAACCAGCTTCATGACCTCTTCTGTAATTACTCTCCAGGCAAGAACCAAAGTGTCCTTTGGAGAGGAGTGAACAAGATGCCAGAGACATCTATCCAAATATCCCTGAGAGCTACATTTAGTCAAACACATGTGAACTTGTACATAACCTACATGGTAAACACTTATCCTCTACATAAGCAAGGTTTAAAAGGTAGCAACTATGAAGAGAGATTTCTAGGAAATAAAAAACAGTTTATAATGGTGTGTTTGTGCTTAAGGACTGGATTTAATTAAAATCAGAGCAGTAATTTGATTTGTCTAAGAATGAATGCTGTCTGCAACATTAGTCATACTAAATAAATACTTATTTAAAATGAGAACAAAAGTAGTCCTAATATTCAGCCACTCAGTGAGGGACTCCAAATCATCACAATCATCATCTACTTTAACATGGAGGGAAAAATATTAGGTGAAAATTTAATAAAGGGAAATAAGTTATACTTGTACCTGTTCCTCTCTCTCTCTCTCCCCCTCTCTCTCTCCCTCTCCCTCTCCCTCTATCCCTTTCTCTCTCTCCCCCTCTCTCTCTCCCTCTCTCTCTCCCTCTCTCTCTCTCTCTCTCTCTCTCTCTCTCTCTCTCTCTCCCTCCTCCCCCCCCCACACAAGAGGCTTACCTTTGGGGAAATATAATTCCAAGGCAAAGATACAACTAGATATTCTTATGTCTTGGGTCAGATTCAGCAGAAGGTACAATTATATCAGGAAACAGGGTGGTCCAATCTCCAGAAAATGTGGCCCAAGCTCCAATAATCTAACTGATCATCACACCAGCCCCCAAGCAGAGGTATATGTAAGAGAAAGGGGCTAAAATATTGGGTAGGAAGCAACTGAAAAGCCAAGCCCCAAGAGATGGGTACCAAGATAATAGGATTGGTTGTAGGAATGGGAGTAGCATGAGACCAGGAGAACAGAGGTTTGCCACAGGGAGGAAGTATGCTTCCCCAAATGTTGGCACCCTGAAAAAAAACCTTACAACCCTTCACTAGTTATAGCTCTGTTTAGAGATATCCTTGAATGATACTATTTTAAGTGCTGTGGAAAACACAAAACTCTAGAAACTTCTTGGCGTATTGGAATGAAATTGTGTTTGTTCATATCTGTAATTCTCTTACCTTAAGTGAATGAGATGGGCCTGGGTGACTATTTGCCAGGAATTTATAAAGATTTCTGTCAAAGTAGAAATAAGATTAATTGGTCCCTTACAATTCTTAGGTTCTGTGATTCTATGACTGGACATGTTCATAGTATGAGTTTTTACAGCCAACCATTCAGTCTACCTGGCTTCATCATTAGATGTTCATGAGCCCCTCTTGGAGGGATCTTCTATGATAGAAATCAAAGAGTATAAATATATCCACTCTGAGGTAATTAAAGATGAGAAAAGGAAACAGATCCGTGATTTCATAGATACAAACTACTGCTGGTTAAGGGATCTACGTCCACCAATTCAGATTGGTCCCATCTCTGTCCTTATAGAGTTGTCTCTAGCAGTGAGGAGTTAAATCACTTGCTCAAGAGTAACACAACTAATATGTGTCAGAGGAGAATTTTCTATCCATTATGCCAATGACTTCTCCATTAAATCCGGAGAGGGGAAAGGGAGGGAAATGAGTTATTCTGTAAAAGCTCCTGAAAACACAACTAAGATTACTGGGTTTCTTTTAAAGTTTGCTGTGGTTGGTTTAATCTACTTCCCAAAGAAAATCCTGCTGTTCTCAGCCTCCCTTTTCATTTTCACATTATCTCTCACTTATTACTTTGCTTCATTATGTTCTATTCTGTGTTTAGATGAATGCCAAAATGGGGCGGCTAGGTGGTGCAGTGAATAGAGCACCGGCCCTGGAGTCAGGAGGACCTGAGTTCAAACCCGGCCTCAGACACTTAACATAAAAAAAAAACCTAGCCGTGTGACCTTGGGCAAGTCACTTAACCCCAACTGCCCTCAAAAAAAAAAAAAAGATGAATGGCAAAATGAAGATCGTTAGAACCTTGCTTTCCAAGCATTCAATACACATCTTCTATTATTTCTTTACACATACCTGGTCACTAGTAGCTTAGCTCCTTAATGCATGACCAGATAAAACACAGAATATTTACTAGTAGAGTTGGGAGAAAGTAGCATCTATCATAAAGTAAATTTTGGACTGTGGTTATTATAATATGATCCTATCTCCATTAAATTTGACTTAATGGCATTCCATAATGGGATAACTTTCATGTCTACACTTTAGGAATAAACAGGTAGAAATTGTCAAGCCCAAAGGGGAAGAATGGGAGAAAGCTAGGACACAACCTTCTACTGTGGGATATATTCTTACTCCAAAACTAAAGTAGAAAGTCTTTCGGTTGGGGGTCAGAAGCAAGATGGCAGTGTAGAAGCAGCAAAGTTTCACAGCTCCCACACAGCCACCTTAAAGACCCATAAAATATGACTCTAAACAAATTTTAGGGCTCCAAAACTCACAAAAATACAGAAAACACATCTCTTGCTGAAGGCACCTCGCAGGTGGGGCTCTTCTCATCAGGCTGGGAGCCAAGGCCAGCCCAGCCTGAAACTGCCTGGCCCCAGGGTAGCCAGGAGGAGCTGCAGCTGGAGTCTCCAGGAGAGCAGATTGGCGGCATCTGTGGCAGTTTCCACATTTATCAAGCCAGGAGAAATAAGGCTAAGAGAAAGGTCAGTGGACTTTAGCTAAATTTGGGAAAGAAAAGCAGTCCGGCCAAACTGCTCCCACGGCAAGGAAGCAGTGGCAAGTGGCAGAAGTGGCAGGAAAGGATGCAAGTGACAACTGCCTCCACTGGGCTGCTTCAGAGCTCCTGGCCTGCAGATTGCAAGGGGGCCAAGACTATTGATCAGGGCCAAGGGCTCTTGCATTGAGCGGACAGGATCCAGATTGTGGTCTTGAGTGGTGGTCCTGGGGTGCACTTTCAACAAGCCAAAGCTGTTGGGGGCTGCAGCACCCGCCTAATAGTCCCGGCAGCTGTGAAAACCCCAGGGATTTGGGACAGAGCTTTCCCCCCTGGAAGCAGAGCTCCACAGAGACAAAAAAAATCAAGCAATTAATAGATTGGCCAATATGATTAGGAAAAGGAAGCAAAGTAAGAATAGCAATAAAACTCTAGAATCCTTTTTTGGGGACAAAAAGGATCAAAGCATGGAATGGGAGGAAGACGAAACAGTCAGAACTCCCACACCAAATGCCTCCAAGAAACATAAACAATGCCTACAAGCCATAGATCGACTTAAAAAGGACTTTGAAAACCAAATAAGAGAAGTGGAGGAAAAATTGGGAAGAGAAATGAGAATGACATGAGAAAATCATGAAAAGAGAGTCAACAACCTGACTGAAGAAAATAAGACCTTAAAGAGCAAATTAACTCAAATGTCAAAAGGGGCCCAAAAAGCCAATGAGGAGAAAAATGCCTTAAAAAGTCAAATTTGCCAGATAGAAAAAGAATCTCAAAAGCATTCTGAAGAGAATAATTCCTTCAGAGTTAGAATGGAGCAAGTGGAAGCATATGACTTTATGAGAAACCAAGGTACTATTAAACAGCTACAAACAAATGAAAAAATAGAAAGCAATGTGAAATATCTCCTTG
>JAQQSW010004765.1:0-14363 GCA_028646575.1 Pseudocheirus occidentalis | reverse complement strand
GGTGACCCCCCCCAACCATAAAATTATTTTCGTTGCTACTTCATAACTGTAATTTTGCTACTGTTATGAATCTAATGTAAATATCTGATATGCAGGATGTATTTTCATTGTTACAAACTGAACATAATGCACAGGTTAAGAACCACTGCCTTAGAACTTCCTATGAAATATAGGTTTAGAGAAAGAAGGAGCCTCTGAAATCCTAAAGTCCAATCCCCTTATTTCCTCAACTGAGGAAATTGAGACCCAGAGAGGTAAAATAACTAACTCAAGGTCACACAGAGACCGGAAGTGAGCCCAGGTCCTCTGACTACAAAGCTATCAACCTCATATCTGTGCAACCAGAGGGAAGTCTTTCTCTGAACCTTAATTTTCCCATCTGTTAAAATAAAAGGTTTTAACAAGATGATCTTTAAGGTGACCATCCTGCTCTAAAGCTTGGACTTTCATGAGACTAGATGGTTTCTGAGGTCTCTTCCAACTCCAATTGTCTATGAAAACAGGGCTGGTAGAAGATATTCAAGTCAAGAGCACAGTTAGGGCTAGAAAAGGAAGCAGAGTTCTGTCTATGCTCCTGAACCTGGAGCTGTAGCTTCAGAAAACCTTGTGAGTCGTGCGTGCAAAGAACCAAGCAAGAGAAACCCTACAAGGCGGTAAAGGACCTTGAGATTCCCTAGGGACCCCACTAGATTTTCTTTAGAAATCTTGGATGTATCCACTGGAGAAGCCCCAAACAAAAAATGGTGCAAGAGTTTACCTCATCCTTAAAAATGATAAATTTGGACTTTGCAGGGAAACATGGGAAGCTTTATATGAACTGATGCAGAGTGGAGTTAGCAGAACCAGGAATAGAGTGGTACAATGAAAAACTGAAAACAGCAGCACAAATAGCAAAAATCAAAACAGAATGCTATGCATTTGTAATAAACAAGAGAGGAGGGAAATAACCTTTCATTGAGCACCTACTATGTGTCAATCATTGTGCTAAGAGTTTCATAAAGATTTTCTCATTTGATTCTCACAGCAACTCTGGGGAGTCGGTGCTATTATTATCCCCATTTCCAGATGAAGAAACTAAAGCAGATGGAGATTAAATGACCTGACCAGAGTCATAAAGCTACTGTCTGTGGCTGGATTTAAATTCAAGTCTTCTTGACTCTAGGCCTGATGGTATTATTATCCCCATTTTATAGATGAGGTACATAGAGGTTAAATGACTTGACTGGGATTACACAACTGGTACATTTCTGTGACCATGTTTGAGCTCAAGTCTTCCTGACTCTAGTTCTGGTGCTATTATTTAAGCCGATTTTACAGATGAGGAAACTGAGACAGGTAGAGATTAAGTGACTTCACCAGGGTAACATAGCTGGTGCGTTTCTGTGACCAGGCTTGAATTCAAATTTTCCTGACTCCAAGCCCAGTGTTCTATCTGCTGCACCACTCCAAGGACTTCTCAAGAATGGATAAGAAAAAGCACCTCCATCCTCTCTTTGCATAAGCGAGGGACGATAGGTGTGGATTATTACATGGACTATCAAATTTAACTAATATCTTGGTTAGTTTTCTTGCTTGTTTTCCTTCTCTCAGTTTCTTACTTATTCTTTGTTGTAGGAGATAATGTTCTGGGTAGTAGGGGAGGCAGAATATGCTTTAAAATCAAAAGATAGTATTGTTTAAACACATACACGCGCAATGAGAGACATCTGGAATGCCTTGAGATTTCCGTGGTTTATGTTGCCAGCACCTTAAGGATGTCTGTCTAGGGGAGTTCTCACAACCAAATTTCCCCATTCACAAGGATATATAGAGCATATCTGGCATGAATGGGAAGGTGTCTCATATATTTAAATGGAAAAGACTTGTGAATTATAAATCCATAGATCAAAATAGTGCTTATTTAGTCTAACTGTAAGTCTAGCGGCCTTCAAAAGAGCCCCAGCTTCCCTGCTTTTATGGTCATAAAATTTCTATTGAATGTCAAGAGCTAAGAAGGGTCTCTGGATGAAAGCCAGTTGGCCTATGCTTTGCTATAACCACAGAACAGCAGGGACCCAGACTTGCTGCCTTTTCATCTGAGGTGAAGAGACTAGATGCAGAATCCACAATAAAAATTTCCGTTACCACAGGGCTTTGCAAAACAGCTGATAAATTAATTCAAGCTAAGTTGTCAATGACTGATAGCTCCATATGTAAACCTGCTAAGGGAGCTCTGCATTTTAGTAAGGGGCAGCACCTTCCCACCAGGGAATCTCACTAATAATGGAATTGCAGGTTGTGGCAAGTAGGAAGGGGAGGATTTGTAGAACCTCCTGACAAAGCTTGGTTCATACCACATAGGTCCCTACTTACACAATCTGAAGCACTGGAAAAACACACTGTACCTGGACTCCAACATAGTGATGTCATTTTGGTACTCTTTGATTATGAAGGACAAGAACCAGCCAACCAATGGAAAGAACACCCAAATCAGGGTCCGGGTATCTAACTCTGACACTCAACTTGCCGTATCACCTTAGCCAAGTCATTTCCTCTGAGCTTCAGTTTCTCCATTTATAAAATGAGGAAGTTGGATTAGAGCAAGGGTTCTTAACATTTTTTTTTGTATCCTGGACCTCTTGGGCAGTCTCTTGAAGCCTATAGAACCCTCTTCAGAACCATGTTTTTAAATGCATAAAATAAAATACATAGAATACTACAATACATATTAAGAAAATCAATTATAAGCCTCTCCCCCGATGCCACACTTTCCCTAAAGCTCCGTCTCCACTTTTAACACACTACAATGCTCTACCTTCTTCCCAATTCAACCAGCCCTGTCTCGTGCAGATCAGCATTTTAATAAAGGCTTTCTGGTTGAATAACAGTCCACAAGTTCAGTGGCACCAGATTTAGAACCATCAAAGTGAATGACCCACAACATAAATAGTAATGTTATTTTTTGAGCTGTTAACCCCCTTGCTTCCATTTCACACATGAGGAAATGGAGGTTCTGGGAATTTGATCTCTTGGCTCACGGTAACCAACTAACAAGTATTTAAGGCTGGATTTGAACCTAGGTCTCCTGACTCCAGATCCAGTCCTCTATCTATTATTATTTTATTTTGATTTATATTTATTATAATTTATTTATAAATTATTTGTATTTATCATAATCTTAGTTTTTCAAAACCAGAATTTGATTTTATTGGCATAAGGAATTCTTGTAATCAATACCAAAGTTAGCTGTTCTGTAATTTCTTAAAGCAGTGGTGGGAAACCTGTGGCCTGGAAACCACATGTGCCCCTCTAGGGTCTCAAGTGCAGAAGTGAAACTGTCAAAGGACTGCACTTGAGGCCCTAGAGGGCCACATGTGACCTCCAGGCCACAGGTTCCCCACCCTCTCTTCAGAGAGTTACCTAGGGAACTAAGGGGTTAAGGTGACTTGCCCAGTCAACATGTGTCAGACACCAAACCTAAAGACAGATCTTCCCAATGCTAAGGCTGACTCTCCATCTTCTCCACTGAGCACCAAGGCTGCCTCACCTCTAATATCACATTTCCCCTAAAGCTCCATCTCAACTTTTAACATGCTGTGTTGCTCTACTTTCTTCCCAATTCAACCAGCCCTGCCTCATGCATATCAGCATTTTAGTAAATGCTTTCTGGTTGACTAACAATCAGTAATTAATTTAGGTCATTATTAGAATGCAGAATCTCCTCCCGTCCCCCAAAATAAAAAACAGAAATGTGGCTGAGAGCAACAATGGGGAACCACCACCAGTGACCAGACAAGAATACTAGGGATCTGGAGACAGGATAGTAATCGAGTCTGTGGCCCGAGCCTGGGCTGACCAAAAAGGACAACAGTGGCACATTCCTCTGAAACATATTTCTAGCATATGGAAAGCTCAGAGATCAAAACTATTTTTCAACCACGGATGATGTTTTCCAGCTCCTGTGTGTACATGGTATTATTCATTTCCCTGAAGTCTTCAGTCCAGGGAATTCACATAAACTCAGTTTACTCTCAGATTAAACTGCAGCCGTTAAAACTGATTTCTCAAAGGATACGGTTCATTTCAGCATCTTTACTCTCCATCCCGGCAGCTTCTAAGACACCTAAAAACTGCATCACCCCCCCCTAAATTGGAATTCCCTCTGGATTGGCTCCACTAGACAGTTATAGCATCCATGGCTTTGATATGAAAAATCCCCCAGCACCCCTCCTCCCTCCCTCCCTGCTGCAGCTGCTCCCAGAAAGCCAATCAAGGTTGTGGTTGAATCAGTTATGAATCTGAGAGGGAGTGAGAGCCTTGGAGAAAAGTCTTTCTTTTTAATTTTTTTCTTTAATACGGTGGGTCAGAATGGTCATTGTGGCTCATAGAAAAGCATCTTTCCCCAGAGAACATAATGGAAAAATATTGGTTTTATTTTTTCCTTCTGCTACATTCCTGCCCTGATATCTGATTCTCTCAGTGTCGTGTTTGATGGCTCACCAGGGAGATATTTGTTTATGGCATGTGCCTGTGTTCAAGGCCAGGATTACCTCAATGCTCAAACAGGAGGAATCGTTTAAGAATTGAAAACTTTGATGTTGCCCCCTGGCAACCCTGAGTAGAGCGAGGGAAACCCTCCCAGTGTGGAGCTCCTCTTTGTCCTTCCTCTGCCGGGAAGCGGCCCCCTAGTTGTGGGATCCATATGTGAGATCTAAGACAACATAACCAGCCTGGTTCTATCCCCATAATAATGATAGCTCACATTTGTACAATGCTTAGCATTTACACAGCACTAGATTGCTTTATGTTCCAAAACTCCAATACAGCCATAATCTCATTGATGAGGGAGTTTCCCTCGGTGTGATGAAGACTGCCCTCCTGGAGAGATTCTTGTCCATGCCTTCCCCTGAGGTCACACAGAAGGCACATCTAACACACCAGAGGTGCTCCTTGATTTCTTCGAACATCACCGAGGCACCATGGGAGCACTACAACTAGCTACCAGTCGTCTCTCCAATTTGCTACACGTGACCAGCCAGCCCACTTTCCCTTCCTTTCACAAACTTCCTCAAGGACTTATTTTACTTGTGCTTTATAAAGTCGGGGGCAGAGAGGGACAGGGGGAAGAAAAAGAAAACTTCAGAAAAAGTGTTGTAAGAATTGCCCCCATTTTATAGAAGAGGAAACTGATGTAGAGAGAGAGAGATGAACCAACTCACCACAAATCCTAAAAGCTAATAATAATAGTTAACATTTATATGTGCCAAGCCCTGTGCACTTCACAATAATCTTTATTATCTTTATTATTGCCCTGGAAGGTAATAATGATAATTATTTTTTAAATAAATGTGTGTGTTTTATTTTATTTCATTTTTGGAGGACAATTGGGATTAAGTGACTTGCCCAAGGTCACATGGCTAGTTTTTGTGTTAAGTATCAGAGACCGGATTTGAACTCAAGACCTCCTGACTCCAGGGCGAGTGCTCTATTCACTATGCCACCTAGCCACCACAATAATTATAATAATAATAATAATAAAATATCTAACATTCACATAGCACTTACTGTGTGCCAGGCTAAGGGCTTTATAATTATTGATCTTCATAGCAACCCTGGAAGAGAATAATAATAATAATAATAATAATAATAATAATAATAATAATAATAACAATAATAATAATAATAATAATTGGGGCCGCTAGGTGGTGCAGTGAATAGAGCACTGGTCCTGGACTCAGGAGAAGAGTTCAGATCCAGTCTCAGACACTTGACACTTACTAGCTGTGTGATGCTGGGCAAGTCACTTAACAAACTTTAAACCCAACTGCTTGGAATACCAAGTCCAGTTTTGCCTACCACAAAAAGCACCAAGATACAACTCTATTTAGGGCATTTTGTTGTTTTCATTGTTATTTGACCCAAATAATAACAATCAGGTAAAAAAAGGTGTGCTGACTCTATCACCAGAGGCACCATGCAGAGAGATCTTTGAGGAAAACCACTCATTCCCTCCCTCATTCACTCCCTCCCTCACTCCCTCACTCCCTCACTCCCTCACTGCACCCTTCAGATATTTCAGAACCTAGCCTCATCAGTGCTGCCCACAGATCCTAAACTAATCAATTATAAACATGAACTCTACATTATACTGTTGTATATTTCATTCATCTTCTTCATTATGCCGTTAGCAGGGTTCAGTAGGCATATAATTTAATAGCAAGCTTTGGAATTGATCCAGTTTCTATCTTCTATGACATTTGGAACATGCAAGGCTTTTTTTTGTTTCAAATTTTATTTTTTTTATTCTGACCTTAGCAAACACCAACTGAAATGAGCATTTCCATATGCATACTAGAACAGAATAAAAGGATTGTACATGAAACTATGAATCTCTATTATGTGCAACTCAATTTTCCCTTTAAGTATATATTAAATTCAACACATAATATGCAAAGATTCAATGGCAGAATTCTTTGTCTCTCTCATCTGGAATATCTCATTCTTGTGGTTCCCTAAGTGCTGTCCTTGGAAGGGATCCAGTCTTTCTTGAAATATGGAAAACTTCAAAGGAATGGGGTAGATTTTCTTTGTTGATCTGACTTATGAAAAGAGGTACAGGTGGGTGAATGTTCAGGGAACTGGGCTCCTAGAGAATTCTTTTATAGATCTGTGAGCCTTGAACAAACTGATTTGAATAGAGCCTAAAATAGGGTGATAAGGAAAAGGTAGGGAATGATTGATGTTCTCTCTCTGTCTCTTTATCTCTACCTCTGTCTCTTTTTCTGTATCTGTCTCTGTCTCCTCTCTATATGTCTACATCTCTCTTAATCTATGAATCTGTTTCTTTCTGCCTCAGTCTCTGACTTTGTCTCTCTCTGTGTCTATTTCTATCTCTCTGTCTCTCCATCTGTCTCTATATACTTTGGACTCTGGCCATCTCTGTCTCTACCATCATCCAGCAGCAACATTATTCACTGAGTTTAGTAGTAAGAGAGGAGACATGGAAGTTACACTCTTTGCCTTCCAGGTCTGTCCAGTTCTAATGGAAGTTCCCAGCCATTCAAATGGAAGGAGCCTTACAAAACAGTACCTTCCTAGGGAATTCATGGAAGCAGCTACATCTTGGCTTTCTGGTCATCATTGGTAACAACTTCCTAACAATTAGAGAAGCTTCACAGGGGGTAGGATTAACCTGATTTATCATCTTTCTAGGCAAATCTGTAAGACTTGAAGTTGCAGAAAAGATGTCACCCTACATTGGTTGGAAGGAGTTTCCTCACCTGGTAGTTCTTCATACAGATGAAATCACAGGTCTGAGCCCCATCCCCTTAGGATAATAATAATAGTATTGACCTTGTGTTTTTATAGTGCTTTAAGGTTTACAGAGCACCTTACAGAGATCATCTCATTTGAACCTTCTAATGACATGAGTGGCAGGTACTATTACTATCCTCAATTTACAAATGAGTAAACTGAGGCAGAGAAGTCAAATGACACAGTTATTGGAAATGCTTGAGAGTCTAGAAGGGTGCTTACCAGGCACATTGCAGAGAGGAGCCATGCTTCAAAGAACATATGAAATGATTGCTGGGATCCCTTTCAACTCTATGCATCTGTGATTCTGTGACCCTTTATCTCAAGAGTCTAGAACATGGCAGAGAGAAGCTATTTTCCTTTCTAATTATCCCCTGTACTTCTTTACAATGGTGGTCTTTCTTATATCTCATATGAAAGCTTATAGATGAGAATGAGTATTAGAGACTCAGGCTTCATATATATAAATATATATTATATATAAATATTCTACCCATGGGTAACAGGCAACCATTATTTCCATTATTTTTCAGAGGAGGGAAAGGCAAGTCAATTGATGTTAAGTGACTTGCCCAAGGTCACACAGCTAGTAAGAGTCAAGTATCTGAGGCCTGATTTGAACTCAGGTCCTTCTGACTCCGTGGCTGGTGCTCTATTACCTGTGCCACCTAGCTGTCCCCTTTTTCAAGACTTCAGCTAATTTTCTACCCTTTCCCCTACTCTGGAGATCTAGAACATCCATGCTACCCTTGTATCCATAGCCCCACCCCACACCATTCCACTACCTATGCAAAGAGAGTTTAGGAAGGTTTTGCATTCTCCCTACAAAGTGGGGATTTATTCTCCCCTGGTTCCTGTGCTAGTGGTTTTAGTGGCTTGGGACAAATGCATAAGATATACCAGCCTATTCACCCTTCCATTAAGGGATTGGTCTAATCGATAGAAAGTGTTTGTTATCTAAATTGGCAAAAGGATCACTTGGTTTCCTTCTCATTACTTATCATTTTGAGGATCCTGGAAATCAGCTGCTCCTGCTTGATTCATTGACAGCACTGTTTGTTTTATCTCACCAAGATCATTCACACTAATCGGAGGAGGAGACATTATCATTAACCAAAGGGTTTATTTCTGACCCAGTCTGCCTTGATTCTCATTTTTTTTTCACGTAAAAGTGACAATTATAAAGCTACGATGCAATTCCCTATCAACAGTTCCCTTTGGAGTTCACTTGGTCTGGCCCATATTTTACAGGCTGTAGACTTGTTAATGTTTGTAAAGTGCCTGGTATTTAGTAAGCACTTAATAAATACTTATTCCTTCCCTCTCTCCTCCCCCACAGGGGTGGAGGATAGAGTATTGGTTTAAGGGGCTCCAGAATGCATATTCACCCAACAAGCGACATCATTTTGAAACGTATTTAACTCCAAAAATATGGTGCTCAATTCAGTAGAATAAGTAAGCCATTTTTTTCTTTTTTTTTTCTTTTCTTTCTTTTTTGGAGACTGGATTTTCCTATCTCACCCAAGCTGGAAGTACAACAGTCAATCAGCAGTCAGTCCCACCAATGCAGTGAAGCTTTGACATGTTCCAGCTCAATTTCTAACCTGAACTGCTTCTTTTCCTTAGTTTCATCCCCCCCAGTTCCCAGAGGGCTCTCTGTATTTGTATCAGATTTAGGACGGATACAAATTTGGTTTTAGCCATACTGCAGCTCAGAACTCCTGAGCTGAAGCGATCCACCAACCTCACCCTCTCCAGCAGTAAGGATTATAGGAGGGCTGTACCCCACCCAACACCAACATACCTTTGATAGGAGTAAGGGCTGGACTTCTGAATTTTTGAGTGAGAAAAATTCCTCTTCTGGTATCAATAAAATGTTCTCTGAACAAGTATTGTTTTCACCTAGTGAGTTTCCTAGAGCAGTTATCAAACACATTCTTCAGGCAAAACTCCCCAACACTTCGTGATTGGCAGCAGAAATATTCTCTCAAGGCTTGTGAAAAGAAACTTATTAAAATAACCACTTGTGAGTATGTGTGTGTGTGTGTGGGTGTGGGTGTAACTATGTGTGAGTGTGCTTGTGAATATGTGTGTGAGTGTGAATATGAGTGTATCTGAGTGTGTGTTCGTGTGTGTATGTCTGTGAATATGTGTGTATGTGTGTGATTGTGTGTGTGTAACTGTGTGTGAGTATGTGTGAATATGTGTGTGAGTGTGAATGCGAGTCTGTCTGTGTGTTAGTGTATGAATGTTATGTGTATGTGCACGAATATGTGTGTGAGTGTGTGATTGAGAGTGTGCTTGTATGTGTGTGTAGAAAGTTGTAGAATTTTTTATCTTTATTTATAAATTTAAGTTATCCCCTTCTGTCCTTTCATGCTTTGAGCTGTTAAGAGATGGAAAGAGGGTCTGAACACCAATAACATGAACTATACAATAGTTCATAAAGAAAAACTTAATTGGGAAATATTTAACAAAATAAACAATATAATATAAACTAGATAATGTTAATTTGTGGTTTTCTAAGTTAATATGTGGCCTGGTTGCTATTTCAGTTTGATAATAATGGTCTAGAGTGCTGAGAAATAGTTATGTCCAACATCACACAGATGAAGGATTTAATTCTGAAGGGGAGTGAGGATAATTCTAAAGGGAGTGAGGATAAATTCCCCCATTTAAAATAAGTTCTCTTAGATCGAGGCTATTCTGTTTTTTTCTTTATCTTTCTAGCTCCTAAAGTTCTTCAACAATTTGACAAAAGCATATGAAATGCCTACTGTGTTCCAGGCACAGTGCTAGGAGCTTACGGTGATACAAAAAGCAAAAGACTGTGGTCATTTCTACCCTTACAGAGCCGGTGTTTTATTGGGGGAGGATATAATATTAAACAAAAAAATAATTTGAGGATATTTAATGAGAGAGAGAGCCTTAATACCTTGGCGGTTCATGGAACTGGTGACAATTGAGATGAGCCTTGGAAGAAGCTAGGAGAGGCAGAAAGAAGGAAGGAGGGTGTTCCAGCCGTGGCAGACAGTCTTTAGGGCAGCATAGAGATGGGAAAAGTCATATCCACTTTGGGGAATAGCTAACCCACTGACAAAATGATGGTAATACAGTGGATAGAGCGCCAGGCTTGAAACTGCCAAGGCTCATCTTCCTGAGTTCAAATCTGGCCTCAGACACTTACTAGCTGTGTGACCCTGGGCAAGTCACTTCACCCTGTTGGTCTCAGTTTCCCTGTCTGTCAAATGAGCTAGGGAAGGAAATAGCAAACCACTCCAGTATCTCCACCAAGAAAACCCCAAATGAGTCCACAGAGGGTCAGACACGAATGAAACAACGGAACAAAATATGAATAATGGTACTCATTTCATAGGGCGGTTGTGAGGAGGTAATGAGAAGCCTTACTATACTATAGAAGTGAAGTGGCTGTAAGAGGGGATTCTCAGATAATTGAAATTGACAGTTTGAATTAGGCAGCTTCTAAAACCTTTCCATTTCTTAAGATTCTGAACTCCTGCTGTCTCACACACAGCAAACTTCTGGGAAATGTTCACTGCATCCTGTAAATACCATTCATAGCTTCAAACGAGCTAGTCTTCTAGAATTAAGAGGCTGTAGTCAACTGTATAGCCAGTGGTCAAAACCTCATCATGACCACTGGGGAAAATATATTTGCTTTTGAGTGAGAGACAATCTTTTAAAAAAGCCAATTTTGGAAATTTATTTTATAGGTTACTGCAATAAATCCAAATTATTGATTTAGCAAGTGGTAGTTCTTAGGCCTGCTGTATAGCCATTGAAATAGGGTTATTACTCAGGGCAATAAATGTGATGCCATGAAGTTGGTGGGGAGAGCCATTGGCCATGGGTAGAGAGGGGTTCCACCAAGATTTCCATTTGCTTCAGGATCTTTGGGGATCTCTTCCCAGAAGATGTCTACATCTACCTCCCATGGCCTCCATCCTGATTAACAGCCCATGATATGTAGCAGAGTTTCTAACATCCCTTGATATCAGACTGTAACCTTCTAGGCTTAGAATTTATGTTTATACATGGACTCATTTCAGCTCAAAGCAGGGAGCTCCAGTACCCCATACATCAACCAGCAAATGCTTCCTCAAGCAGTGACTTCCTGGTTCCTGTTATCTCCAGGATTAAGTAGAAAAATCTTCTGTTTGGCTTCAAAAACCATTCACAACTTGGCCCTTTCTTACCTTTCCAATCTTCTTATATTTCACTCCTCTCCACACACTCTATAATTAAGCTAACCTGGGGATAGCTGGATGGCACAGTGGATAGAACACCAGGACTCGAGTCCCAATAGACCTAAGTTCAATTCTGGTCTCAAACACTTCCTGGCTATGTGACCCTGGACAAGTCATTTAACCCAGCTGGCCTCAGTTTCCTCATCTGTAAAATGAACTGGAGAAAGAAATGAGAAACCACTCCAGTATCTTTGCCAAGAAAACCCCAAAATGGGGTCATGAAGGGATGGTTAGACAATAACAAGTTCATTTGCTGCTCTTCTTAAATAACAATGATAATAAGCAGCCCAGAGTTGCTCAGAAAAATCAAATTTGATATATATAAAGCTTTTAGCACATTTCCTAGCACATAGTAGGTTTTCGAAAAAAAATTGTCTGCTTCTTCCATAATAATAATTTCAGGTTTACAAAATGTTTTACAAATAAAAACTCATTTGACCCCACAACAACCCCGGGAGATAGGCACAATCATAATCTTCATTTTACAGGTGTGAAAACCAAGGCAAACAAAAGGTTAATGACTTGCCCAGAATCACAGAGCTGATAAGTATCTGAAGCTAGATTTGAACTCTGGACTTCTTGGCTCCAATCTGAATGCTCTATCCTTAAGCCACCTAGCTGCCTCCATCTCTAGACTCCTCGCCTTTGTCCTGGCTGTCCCTCATGCTTTTCACCTCCACATCATCAGTTGTCAGTATTTAGCCCAAATACTACTTGCTGCAGGCCTTTCACAGTGCCCCGCCAGCTAGTGCTACCTCCTTCCCTTCTGAGTTCATCGTGTGCTGTACTTAAAGGCTGGAGAGCCGGCTCAAATCCTCTTCTTGAACCTCAGGGGTTGTGTGATAAAGGGGAAAGTCCCTTCACTATTTTAAGACTCAATTCTAAAATGTGGGAGTAGTACCTAGAGGCCTTTAGATCCCTTTTGATGACCGATCTGAGCAGTTAGGTGCCCACAGTGGATAGAGCACTGGACTTGGAATTAGAAAGTTCATCTTCATGAGTTCTAATCCAGCTTCAGATACTTGCTACTTGTGTAACCTTGGGTAAGTTGCTTCACCCTGTTTGCCTCAGTTTCCTTCTCTGTCAAAGGTGCTGGAGAAGGAAATGGCAAACCATGCTAGTATCTTTGCCAAGAAAACACAAAATGGAGTCATGAAGACTTGGACACAATTAAAATAAGTGAACAGTGAGAGATCTATGATTCTATCATCCTTAGATTTTAATTTTCCCCCAACAAGAATGTATGATCCATAAAAAGGAACCCACCTTTTACCTTTCTTGTATCTTATGATCTTTAGAACCATTCTAGTCCCATCTCCTCTAATTCAAAAGTCCTAGATTTTAAATAATATGTTTACTCTTCTCACCAATGCAGATTCACAATAGCGAAAAGTTTCATAATAGCTTTGGCCAAAAATATTAAGAAATAAAATAAAATTCACCACCGGGTGGCCAACCTTCTGGTTGTGAGCCTCAGTGAACTTAGCAAAGCTGGTCTTCTGTTGAAAGTCCATCACAAAGTCTAAATTCAGTTTTTCTATCATGGTGGCTATTGCTCAAACTTGTCCTACCAAGGACATGTCTCTCAAGAGCCCATGGTCCCAAGGCAGATTTCCAAATACAGAAGAGAATTTACACCTCCCTTCATTCTTTTCAAAGATGGGGGACTCTGGGTATGGAGTGCAGTATAAACTTTTGGACTTGGTGTATATATGCAGGTTGGTTTTGCCTAATTATTTCTCTTCTCTTTTTTTTTTCATTCTTCATTGCAAGAAATGACTGCCAGGAGTATTTTGGAACCAAATCAACCTAATTCCAAAGGACCAATTAAACTGGCAAAAGCTATACATCAGGGCTTGATTTATTATTTCCTTGATTGCTTAGATTTAAGAAAATGACAGAGAAAATATTAATAATTCAGATTAAACTGAAAAGTATGTTCTGTGGACTTTTTATGAAAGCTATTTACTAAACATTTACCACTGGTCATGACTCCCCAGATGTGGGAGGAGAAACTGCATATTTGGACAATTAAAGCAATATAAAACAAAGATTCTCAATAAAAAATCAAGATTTTAAAAGACCTACATTTACTCCTATGTCATGCATTTGAAGACATCAGAGGAAAACTCTATACCTAGGACTTAGCAAATGTGTGTTGACCTGATTGCCTTAATCATGTTGAAAATAATGTTAGTGATATTTTATCTTTCTACTACCTTCCTTTCCCACTATATCTCTCCCTCCTCCCCAATCAGAAAGTATTCCATATAACAAAGAGAAAGAGGAAAATATAATCATCAATGATAATCAATATACCAACCAGGTTTGCCATTTCATACCCTCCTCCACACCCATCTTCTCCTGCCTTTGCAAAGAAGCAAGATAATGTGGGATCAGGAGAAAGACTAGCAATGGATATTGAGATCTGGAAGTCATCTGCATGGATATGATCATTAGGCATGTGGGAGCTGATGAAATCACCTAAGAGAGTGCATAGAGAGAAAAGCATCTAGAACAGGAGTGGGGAACCACCCCTGGTCTAGAACAAAGCCTGGGGAGACATTGACACTTAATGAACATGATATGGCTAGAAATCCAGTCAAAGGAACTAAGAAGAAGAGTCCAGGTAGAAAGTAATGATAACAATATCAATGACAATAATACATATTTATACAGTATTCTAAGGTTTAGAAAGAATTCTACTAACCAAGTAAACACAGAATAACGGACCCCCAAAGACAGAGGAGAGAGAGAGAGAGAGAGAGAGAGAGAGAGAGAGAGAGAGAGAGAGAGAGAGAG
>JAQQSW010004764.1:0-14364 GCA_028646575.1 Pseudocheirus occidentalis | reverse complement strand
AGGGGCTGGGATAGGAAGACCCCTCCTGCCCTACCAGAAAATAGGAGAGCAGAGCAGGGAATGGGGCTTTACAGTGGGATTACTGTTATGGGGTTGGGGCAGGAGCAAGACAGGGAGAAAATGTGTAATTCAAAAAAATGTAATGAAAATGAATAACGTAAACAAGAAAACAAATAAAAGCTAAATTTAAAAAAAAAATTGCTGACGCGAGGACATTTTAATTTTTACATCCTCACAACAGTCCTGTGAGGTAAGTGGTGTAAGCATTATTATTCTCATTCTATAGATGGGAAAAGTGAGGTGAAGGCAGTTGTCCAGGATTAAATAGTTAATAAGTATCAGAAGCAAGACAAGCCCAAATCTTCAGACTATAACTCCAAAGTCAACTATGTAAAGAAAGATCCGGCTCTGAAGTGAGAGGGTCTAGGATTAAATCCCACTCTGACCTATGAAACATTGGGGGAATCACTTCACTTGCCCAGGACTCAGTTTTCTTACCTGTAAAATGAGAGTTTGGACAGGATGGTCTCTGAGGTTCCTCCCAAGTTCAGATTTATAGCCCTGTGATTCTCCATATATCTACCCTAACGTGAATTAGTCAACAAAAAATTTATCAGAGGTTATTTTTTTCAAATTCTGAATGAAGCCCAAAGCTTTTTGTTTTTTGGGGTTTTTTTAGAAAAAATAATTGTGAATGAACTAAGGAAATGAAAAAGCGTTTGTTAAATGTTTGCTCTGGGCCAAGCACTGAGCAAGGCACCAGTCAAGGAGCTCATATTCTAACTGGGAGAGATAGCGCACTTGAGGGTTCAGCATTAGGGCAGATGGTTAGACCTGGGGGGTCCATCTTTGCAAAATGAATAGGGTTGGTGAGCTCCATTTCATCTGAACTATGTGAGTAGTCAAGCAGCTAAGAGGAGTTGGAAGAGGGGAGGATGATGAAGGGAGAAAAGAGAGAGGTAATGGGAAGAGAGAGAAGGCATTGGTGATGATGCTTCTTCTCACCTGAGTCATGGTAATGAATGAATTAGCACAACCAGATTTCAGTGGTCCCAGACAGAGATGGATGAAGTGACTTTCTCTGATTGTTAGTGAATATGAACAATTCCTATGGTTGTAATAGACTAGATTTTTGGGGTTTTTTATTTCTGGAGCAGGTAGGTGGTACAGAACTTTGGGCCTGGAGTCAGGAAGACTCATCTTCCTGAGTTCACTTCTGGCCTCATATACTTACTAACTATGCCACGCTGGGTAAGTCACTTCACCCTGTTTGCCTCAGTTTCCTTATCTATCAAACAATCTAGAGAAGGAAATAGCAAACCATTCCAGTATCTTTGCCAAGAAAACTCTAAGTGGGGTAATGAAGAGTCATACCTGACTCAACAACAACAATTTTTTTCACCAGAATTTAAAATGCCATCATAGAAAAACCTAGAAAGCACATCAGAAGAATGAGAGAGGAAAATGTCCAAAGATAATCATGAAAGATAGTGGAAGTCAGTGGAAAAAAAGAGTGATAGAGAAAATGGTGTAAATATTTCTGACAAAATACCACCTTCAGCCAAACTCAATGTCTGTAGATTCTCACTGTCTATAGTTCCTGGTCCACCTATTGTTTGAACTCTTGTTGAGATTCTTTTAACCTTTAAATGAGCAGGAATCTACTTCCACCCAACATCTACAAATATTGTCTGGCTCAATAAAGTGTTTTCCATCCAAAGTATTCCTCTTAGTAGGAATTCTTTCGTTTTTAACTCTTGATATGGTCAGAATTTATTATTACTTTAGTTATGTTTAAAAGTTCTTGTGAGTGAGCACCAGCCCTGGAGTCAGGAGGACCAGAGTTCAAATCCAGCCTCAGACACTTAACATAAAAACTAGCCATGTAGACCTTGGGCAAGTCACAATTGCCCTCCAAAAAGCAGGAAAAAAATTATTTTAAAAAAATGTTCTTGTGAGTGCTTGTGGATATTATGGTCTTTAGTATGAAATTTGTTACCATCCTGTTCAAAGTACCCTAATAATTTCTGAAAGGAAATATCAGGGCTTTCTACAAAAAGATTATAATTCCATCCCCATTTCAGCATTGTTCTCACACCATTTTCCTTCAGTTTTTTATCCATTCTCTCATACTGTTGGCAACAATTTGACTATCAATGCATACCATGGGGCAGCTAGGTGGTGCAGTGGATAGAGAGATGGGCCTGGAATAAGGAAGACTCCCAAGCTCTTATCCAGCCTCAGACACTTTCTAATTGCATGACCTTGGGCAAATCACTTTACCTTGTTTGCCTTAGTTTCCTCATTTGTCAAATGAATGGGAGAAGGAAATGGCAAACCACTGCAGTATTTTTGTTAAGAAAACCCCAAGTCTGGAGACTAAAAGAACTATTTTCTCTTGTGGTTCAAGAAGGAAAGAAAGTGCCATTTTTTATTTTTAACTTGTCTCTTAGCAAGAAAGATTAATACATTACATGCTGTTATTCTAATGCATTGGAACTGTGGGGTTTCTTTTGTTGTTAAACAGGGTTGAGGGGGAGGGGCTTGCCTTGTTTTTCCAGTTTAATTAGCTTTCTTAATGAACCACTTAAGTTCCCTGTCAAAAAAAAAAAAAGAAAACCCCAAATGGGGGTGGCTAGGTGGTACAGTCTGGCCCTGAAGTCAGGCAGACTTGAGTTCAAATCCAGCCTCAGACACTTAACAGTTACTAGCTGGGTGACCTTGGGCAAGTCACTTAACCCCAATTTCCCTGCCTTCTTCCCTCCAAAATGCAAAAACAAAAAAGGAATTCACTTCAAAGAGTGTTTATCACGCCTGTCT
Organism: Pseudocheirus occidentalis; assembly: GCA_028646575.1. Classification (NCBI taxonomy): domain Eukaryota; kingdom Metazoa; phylum Chordata; class Mammalia; order Diprotodontia; family Pseudocheiridae; genus Pseudocheirus; species Pseudocheirus occidentalis. The sequence continues at coordinate 11,544 of JAQQSW010004764.1, read as the reverse complement.
TGTGAAAACCTGTTTCTCATCCCCCTCAGCTCCTCATCTAAGTTTACAGGATCATAGGTCTTAGAGTTTATCTGGTCCCTAGGTTCTTCACCTAGGGCCTGTGAACTTATTTTTTTCTGATATGTTGATATCTATATTTCAATATAATTGGCTTCTTCTTTAATTCCCAGTATTTTATTTTATGTATTCAAGAACATTATTCTGAGGAAAGATCTATTGGCTTCACCAGACTGACTGCCAGAGGGGTCCATGGCCTGATCATTTATGAACCCATGGTCCAAGCCAGCCTGCTTTAGAAAAGGAGTAAATGTGCTTTACAGAGGAGTAAAATTTACCCCAGATAGGTGGAGTGACCTAGTGTAGGTCACAGAATAAGCCAAAATGAGAAACAGCGACCCTTGCCCACCCATCCCCCCAGTCTCCCCTCACTTCCCTCCCAAACCCAGGTGCAGCAAAATCAACAGGAATTCACAACTTCCTGAAAAGAAAGAACTGCTGTCACTGGAGATCTGAGACAGACAAATAGTAAATGTTGCAGGGGGGGGGGGAGGGGGAAAGGGATATCAGACTTCCTTTGATAAAAAGAAGGGCCTGGATCTAAAGTGGGACTGAATAATGTTAGATCTAAGTGGAGCACTCTAGGGGGTAGCCAGGTCACCTAGCAGGATAGTGGAGGAAAGTGCTTTCTAGAGTTTTTAAGGATAAATGTGCTGAAACATCATACTACAATGTATTCATTCATTCATTCATTCATTCATTCATTCAAGAAGCATATATTAAGTACCACTTGTTTGCAAAACTCAGTGCTAGGTGGTGGAAAAGGTACAAAGTTTAGATAAAATATAGTCTTCGCCCTCATATAATTTACAATCTAATCATGAGATAATAAAGAAGACACTACACATTTTCAATGTCATATAATACAGAGGAAAGTAGTATGGTCCAGTGGAGTGAACCATGGCTATAGAGTCAAAAGACTGGGCTCAAATCTCATCTCATGTGGTGCAGATAGTTGATGTAGTGGATAGAGCCTTGATTCTAGAATCAGAAAGACCTGAATTCAAATCTAGTCTCAGACGCTTAATAGACATATAACTGTGGGCAAGACACTTCATCTCTGCTTTCCTCAGTTTCCTCATCTGTAAAATGGAGATAACAATAGCACCTACCTCCCAGGGTTATTGTGAGGATGAAATGTGATAACATTTGTAAAGCGTTTAGCACAGTGCCCAGAATATAGTAGATGCTATATATTAGCAATCATTATTATTATTATTACTTACATGTGTGATGTTCAACAGGACATTTAGCATCCGTGACCTCAGTTTCCACCTATGGAAAATGGAGGTTGAGCTCGAGGGACTTTGACCGGATCTACACCTGTGATCCTATGGGAAAGTTGAAAGGACCATAGAACAAACAGAGAACAGGTATGTGGGGAAGAGCTGGAAAGACAAGGTGGTACTAAGTTTTAGAAGGGCCTTAGATGCCAAGTAAAAGAGTCTGAACTTTATTCAGAATACAAGAGAGAACCACAGTGTGAATTGGTCTGGCCATAGTGTGAGATAGATCCATGGTAGGAGAGAGTGGAGGGGGGAGCCTTCTCTGAGGAAGACCTCCTAGGACTGGTCATCACTGGCAAACCCAGTAGGTCTAATCTTCAGGCTAAATGTCCCTAGTTCTTAGGATGATAGATCTAAAGCTGGAGAAGATCCCAAAGACCGTATACTGCAGAGATTCTTAACCTTTCTTCATGTCCTGAATCCATTTGGCAGAATCTGGTGAAGGCTCTGAACCCTTTCTCAGAATCATGTTCTTAAATTCATAGAATAAAAAACCTGTAATTCCATAGGTAAGCAATTGTATTGGAATATAGCTATCAGTGGTAACCAAAAATTGGAAACTAAAGGGGTGTCCTACTGTTGAGGAATGGCTATACATATTGTGGTATGTGAATATAATGTAATATTATTGAACCATAAGAAATAGTGAAATGAACTGTGCTAGCATGCTGGGGAAACAAAGATAAAGAGACCCAGTCCCTGAACTGCCCTCTAGGATCATCTCCAGCTCATTTTCCAGATGAGGAAACTGAAGTAAACAGGGTTAAGTGAGTTGCCCAGGGTCATACAGCTAGTAAGTGTCTGAGACCATATTTGAACCCAGGAAGATGAATCTTCTGACTCCATGCCAGGTACTCTATCCATGTGCTACCTCGCTGCTCTCCCCCACATAAATATTATCTTTTATTAAATAACACAGGAGAATAGTAGCTATAAAATATTTATAACACAAACCTGGGATCTCTATCACATAAATGCACACAACATCTCTGGGAGGGAAGAATGGGGTTCAAACTGTGGTAATGAGGCATATGTGTAGGGTACCTGTGTGGCAAAGGCAACTCAAAATTCTGGACTACAGAATCTAGAAGTCCTTTCTTTTTTTTGTAAAGTCCATTTAGATGCAGTACCCCTCCTGGGCAGGTTGCTCAGCTGGATTCCCAGGATCTCTTTGCAATAGCCTGGCTCTCTTCTCTGCTTCCAGGGGGGTCACTCTTTTTGAAGTTGTTTCCTCTATCAAGTCTCTCTGTATCTTTGTCTACTTGGAATTGTATCTTTACTCCTTGGTGGATACAGTGTCTCCTACTTCCCTTCAGGACTACATAGCCAATGTGGGGAAGTGGAAAATGAGGTGAATTTCTTCCTTTTCTGCCATAGGCTTCTCCTTCATAGACACCCTCTAGCTTGCAGTCTTCATGTTTCAAACTGCTCAGATTCATCCAGGGCTTAGCTTTTTTAAAGACCACAGGGGATGCTTAATTTCTTTGCTCAACCAAATAATTTCCTTCTTAATTCAATTAGATATCTTCATAAAAGGATCACAAAGTATTAGACCTTGATAAAACATTAAATACTCATTTTGTGTGACTGTATTTTGATCTCATCACCTTGGGGGGAGAATCACCTACTTCCTCCCTTAACCTTACTGAAATTTTATGTTGTGTGACTGTATTCTGTAACTATACCAATAATATTACTCTTTCTTTATGCTTTCTTTCACTCTAATTTGGAGGTTCTTACTCTTTCTAGTGTCATGGACTCTTTTGGCAGTCTAGTGAAGCCTATGGGCCCCTTCTCTGAATAATGTCTTTTATTTCACAAAATAAAATACATAAGATTGCCAAGGAAACCAGTTACATTGAAATATAGTTGTCAAAACATTTTTAATAAACAAATTCACAGCCCCCAGATTGAGAATCCCCTCCCTAACTCATTCATTCAACAGATATTCACTGGGCTAGTATACGTGTGTGAATTTTCCTCAATGTCTACCATATTTCTCTTCCTGTTCTTTTTTTAAAATCTATTTTACCTTCACAGTTTCCACTCTGTATTTTCTGGGCCTTGGAGAATATGTATATATACCTGGTATGTAAAGCAATATTACTCATGTGTAGTTTTCCTCAATAACAGGTCAGACTTTTACTACCCTTGGCCAAAGACCATCACCACCTTAAATGACCCAGACCATTCTAGCCCAGGATTCTTGCCCCAGATGCCAGACCACAATGTCTCACTCCTTCTGATGATATCATCATGGCCCAAGCTGAGACTTCTAATTCTGCCTGTATATTTAAATAGAAATATTTCAGTCAGTCGATCAACATGGGTTTCCCTCTTGCTTTTCTCTTCTACCCTCCCCCAACTTTTGGCCCTATCAGAATTTTCCAATCTCTCCTGGAGTTTCCCAGTGCTGCTGACCAACTGAGACTATTCCCTTTCCGGATAAGGCACAGATCCTGCCTCAGCCATAACACTGTGGGGAAAGTAGAAAACATTCTTTTTTGAACCTCAGGGACAATTGGAGGTTCCAATCCTGAGAGTTCTTCACCTCAACTAAGGGTATCATCTTAGAACCCTTCTCCTTTATGCTCAGGACTCTTGTTATGTTCCTTGTTTTGCAGACGTGGAAAACTATGTGTATGAAATACTATGAATCCTGCAGACTCAGATGTTCTGTTGATTTGACTGGATTAACTTTTTTTCTCCTTTTTTTTTTATTCTTTGTTACATGACCTGTCTTGATGAGTAGGAAGGGGGAGGAAATACATTTAGGAAAATACATTGATACAAAAACAAGAAATTCAGTAAAAGTTTTTTTTTAAATAGTTTAAAGAAAAAAGGAAGGAAATTTTATGATCATGAAATAGGGTAGATCCCCAAACATTAGAGAATCTTCAACTTTAAGTGACTTTAAGTGACTCACCATTGGATCACATAGTCAGTATGACAAGAGAGACCCAGGTTCTTCTAGCTCTGACGCCCCCTTTGTCTGTCCAATACACTGCAATGCCTCTCTTTACCATTCTGCCTTGGTAGAGGGAGTTTTCTTACTTGGGTGCTCCCTGTGATGTTAATGTCACTAAGGAATTTTGATGCAAAAATGGGGATAAAAGTAGGGGCTGGACCCGAGTTTTCATTGGTATGGGGAGCTTTCAGATATGGAAATTCCCTCTACCAGTGTAGGTTGTTATTATTGTTGTTCAGTTGTGTCTGACTCTTCATGATGCCATTTGGGGTTTTCTTGGCAAAGACACTGGAGTGACTTGCCATTTCTTTCTCCAGCTCATTTTATGGATGAGAAAACTGAGGCAAACAGAGTTAAGTGATTTGTCCAGGGTCACATGGCTAGTGAGTGTCTGAAACCAGGTTTGAATTCAGGAAGATGAGTCTTCCTGACTCCAGACCCAGCTCTGTATGCACTATGGTGTCTCCTAGCTAGGAGGTTGACCTTTTTCTGAAAATTAGTCTTAGAGAATTGCCTAGAGCACTGAGATCTTCAGTGCCTTGCAGGAACAGCTAGGTAGTTCAGTGGGTAGAACACTGGATTTAGAACCAAGGACGATCTGAGTTCAGATCTGGTTTGTTGGTGCCCATTCTTCTTGAGGAAGACCAAAATGACATTCCTATGTTAGAGTAAAGTTACAATATGTCCAACTGTGGCTAATAAGATCAGTATGAGCTTGAATGCTCTGCCACAGGTGGGGCACAAATAATCCATGTGAACATTTGGGGTGGATTCTCTAAACGTGCACATCTCATGTTTCTTTCGAGCTAATTCAGTTCTTCTTTGCTTATAGAACACAGCACCTTCTCTAAAGAGGGCATGCCATGCTGGGTAATGGACAGTACTCTCATGCTTTCCCAGTCACCCGTTGAGTGAAACAAGGCTATGTACTTGCTCCTGTGCTTTTTAGAATGATATTTTCAGCTGTCTTGTCAAATACCTTCAATAAGAACAAAGACGCTCAAGGTCAGCTACTGCACTTATGGTAAATTCTTCTACTTGAAAAGGCTACAAGCCAAGACTAAAGTAAACAGAATGTTGGTACATGATTTTTTGTTTGCAGATGATTGTGCACTCAAGGCAACCTCTAAGCTGAGATTCAACAGATCAATTCTCTGCTACTTGTGCTAATTTAGGGCTAAAAATTAACACCAAAAAAAAAAATAGGTGCTCCACCAGCCAGTACCACATACCCTACATATGTGGAACCACTGGTTACAGCAAATGGAGAAGTTTTGAATACTGTGAATAAATTCACTTACCTTAGCAGTGTACTTTACAGGGATGTGCACATTGATAATGAGGTTGATTCATGCATTGCCAGAGCTAGCTCAGTGTTTGAGAAGCTCTGAAGGAAATTGTGGGAGAGAAGTAGTAAACTGACTGTCTCAGCCACATACTAACTTGGGCAATTCATTAAACCTCAATCTGTCTCAGTTTCCTTAACTGTAAAATGGAAGTCATAAATAAGAGCACTTACCTCCCAAGTTTGTTGTGAGGTGAAATGAAATAATATTTGTAAGGTGCTTTGCTCCTAGCAAAAGGCCTGCTACATAGTAGGTGCATAAAAAAATTCTTCTTCCCTTTCCTAAATAGCAGAAGTGGGGTTTAAACTTAGATCCTCTTTTCCAAATTCATCACTGAGTCTACAGCCTTACTCTGAATTAGTGAAGAGGTTATAGCAATATTTTTTAAATTTGTTCACTATAACCAGGTTGGACCTGTACTAGGAAAGAAAGTATTGTTCAACATTAGGAAAACTATATAAACATAGTAGACCATATATATTGACAACAAAACAAAATTAAAAGTTGTATAATTATTATAAAAGATGAAGAAAGAGCTTTGGACAAAGCAGGATGTGCCTTCCAGGGTTTCTCATCAACTCTCCAGGGATGGGGAACCTTGGCCTGTTGCTCATGCTATCATCTTAACCAATCATCCCCATTTCTTTGGTCACCTGGTATTCTATGATGGGGAACTTCTGCTGTCTTTTGGAGTGGACCTGAGGTTTCATCATTGTGAAGAACTCTGTGTAAACTCCCTCCCCCACTGAAAACCAGTGATCCTCCATTAATTTACAATCACAGAGTATTGCTGGAGGTGCTGAGAGTTTTAAGTGACTTGTGCAGGGTCATAAGCCAGTATTTCTCAGAAACAGAACCTGAACCAGCATCTTCCTAAATCCAAGCCTAATACTCCACTGCCTCTCTGTTTGTATTGGGCCAGACTGATTTGGGTAACCCTTGAGCCAAATGCAGAGTCTAGGTCCACTTTGGAGACCTTTCACTTCTCATAGGACAGTGAAAATAATGCTGGATTTAGGTCTGGTTCTCAAATTCCAGCCTTGTCCTTCAATTTTTCAGTTTCCTTATCTATAAAAAGAGGGAATTTGAATAGATCAGTAGTAATCTAACTCAAATATAAAGAAGGCCACTAATCTCCTGCCAGTATATAATGACTTGGAAAACCATGTTTTTATATTATCTATATTCTATTGCTATTTTTATTTCTTTTGTTAAATATTTCCCAATTACATTTTAACCTAGTTGAGGCACATGTGGCCTGCCCTATCAGGATCAGATAACCTCTAAGCTTCCAGCTCTAAATATATGAACATATGATTATCTGGTTCATTTTGTCCAACTGATGATCTAGTTATGTCAATATCTGGCATGGCTGCCAGGTCCCCTTATAAGCGCATAGGTTCATAAAGCTCAGGAAATGACATTTCCAAGTTAATGGAAATAAATAGGAATTGAATTAGTGCCCCCAAAATAACTATGGTCCCCAAAGAGCAGCCCTCCCCCCAGGAACCTGCTTCTGTATGATCTTTCACCTCTGTTTGGATGAAGTTTCCCATCAAGAGCAGGGTTGGTTCACCTACATTGGAGCTTCTTTCCATAGCACCTCCATCTGTTCCGTAGGTACCCAGTAAAGTGAAGTCTTGCCTAAGGTTATATAATAAACAGACAAGAATTTGAGTCTAGGTCTTCTGAATTTAGTCTATTGTCCTTTCTACTATATCAATCTGACCCTTGTACCCCACACCCAGAAACCATTCCCTCTTGACTCCTCCTTCTAAGAATCTTCTGCCTCCTTCAAGGTTCAGATAAGGTACCTTCTTTTACTTAAATCCTCTCCTTATCCTTCATTTGGTAGTTTTCTGCTAAAGTTGCCTTGTATTCATCCATCCATTCATGCATCCATCTATCAATCTCTCTTTCTATCTATCTCTGTGTTTATCTCTCTGTCTACCTGCCTTTCTGTTTGTCTTTCCACCTATCCATCTATCTATCCATCTATCCATCCATCCATCCATCCGTCTATCTGTCTGTCTGTCTTTCTGCTTGTCTATCTAACCATCCATTCATCTATCCATTTGTCTCTCCAATCTGTCTCTCTCTGTCCATCTGTCTGTCCCTCTGTCTTTCTATCTATTCATCTATTCAGCTATCTGTTGTATTCTCCTAGTAGAATGTGAACTCCTTGAAGGCAGAGATTGCTTTTCTTTTTCTTTTCCCCTCTGAATCCATAGTCTTTAACACACCACCTTACATATAGTTCATAGTTAATAAATAAACCTTTGTTGATTTGATCTGAATTGAATTGACCCCAGAGCCCAAAACAAAACTGTGCTTTCTCCTCTGTTCCTGTTCAACTTAGTCACTTTAAATTCTAATACTTGGTGTTTGTTTAAAACACTGTATATTTTTCAAAATACTTTCATGTATATTATCTCATTTGATACTGTTTGAACTTCATAAGAAATGGGTTAAAAAAAAATCTTGTGTTTCTCATAAGAAGATACCATGACTCATGGCTATTGGTGGAATCATTCAGGATCAAGATTTGACTGATTTGGTTTGCTATATAACTCACATTTATATGGAACCTACTGTGTCCAGGCCCTGTGCTAAGTACTTTACTGTTATCTCATCTGATGCTCACAACAACCCTGGGAGGGAGGGGCTATTATTATCCCCATTTTACAGGTGAGGGAACTAAGGCAGACAGAGAGGAAGTAACTTGCCCAGAGTCACACAGCTAGTAAATGAGGCTGCATTTGAACTCAGGTTTTCCAGATTCCAGGCCTGGTTTTCTACCACTATACTGTGTAGTTAAGGATCAAAATTGAGAATATAGCCATACCCTTAGAACAGACTATACCCTGTCTATATAGGAGTTGTGAGACCTACCTGAGGCTACTCTGCTCATGTGCAAAGGGCCTGAAAGGGGACTCTGATACCTGCTTTGTTCAGGGTCTGAGTGTAGTACTTTTTCTGCTGTCCCACACTAGCTCTTATACTCCTTGTCTTCCAGAAATAAATTAAAATTCTGTTGCATATTTTATAAGAGTAGGCCTTTACTGTGGTATTATATGAACTGGAAAAGCCTTGAGCCAAGATAGCACAGTATCACAATATTTGTCAAAATATTAGGTTATATTTCTATGAAGAGTCAGTGTATTTTCAAGTAGGTTTTTTTTTCTTAACTAATGCTTCCTTCTGTGAGAGGCAGTAGCTAAGCTTCCAAGTAGGTCTACAACAAAAATACATAAATTCTTTGACATTTGGGATGCTTATACAGCAAAGAAATAAATAGGAAAGACTTTGGGACAAAAGGAAAAAGCAAACACATTTCCCCTCCCCAAGTTCTACCCTGTTCCCTTCTCCTCCCCCACAACATGCCATTTAATTTAAAACCTAGGGAATGCCTACAGAATATTAATATCTTGGACCAAGACAAAGGAAATGAAAGAACATTGGAGACAAGAGGGGCTTATCATGAACAGGGCCATCTAAAATATGGAGGTGGGGTGGGGAGAGAAAAAAACCTTGGAATTTGGGCTAAGTGAAAACACACATCTTTATTATGTAAAATGAGTTTATGTTTTATTCATAGGCCAGAAAACAAGAAACAAATGTGTAGAAAGGAAGTCCCTGGGTAAGCTAAAGGGGAACTCCCATGAAATGGCCCCTGGTGTGTTTCCTGTCACCTGTCAGTCACTGGTGACCATCTCCCATTGAACTACAACACCCTACCTGGCTATGCTGGGTATCTGGGGTGTTCTTGTTAATGCTTAGTCCATGGCTAGTCTAGGAATGGCAGGAGAGCCCAATGAGAGTCTTCATGTAGGATGGCCAGTCATGGATGGAACAGGGATCCAGAACTAGACAGAAGTTCAGAGGCCATCTTTGGGCCAATGCCTTCATATTAAAGACAAGGAAATCGAGGCCCACAGAAGCTAATTCACTTAGCTCACACAGGTAGTGTCAGTGTCAAGATTTGAACCCCAAATCTTTGACTCTAAAATCAGTGCTCTTTCTATTTGTTATCTGCATTGGAAGAAATGCCTGCATCCTAAAGAACCCAGATTTATTGAAATACTGAAGACAAACATTAATCAAGGGCAAGGAGAGAGGGAGCATGGTACATTGTCAAGTGAACAAGCTTTTATTATATTCCAGGCACTGTGTTAGAGGGCTGTGGTTACAAAGAAAGGCAAGAAAGAAAGAAAGAGAAAGAAAGAAAGAAAGAAAGAAAGAAAGAAAGAAAGAAAGAAAGAAAGAAAGAGAAAGAAAGAAAGAAAGAAAGAAAGAAAGAAAGAAAGAAAGAAAAAGAAAGAAAGGAAGGAAGAAAGAAAAAGAAAGAAAGGAAGAAAGAAAGAAAAAGAAAGGAAGGAAGGAAGAAAGAAACAAAGAAACAAAGAAAGAAAGAAAGAAAAAATTCCTGCTCTCCAAGAGATCACAGTCCTTTGGAGGAGACAGATTAAGTGACTTGTCTGAGGTCACACAGAGGCAGGATGAGAAATAGGGTCCTGTGAATTTCTACCACACAATATTGCTTCCTGACTAATACCATTTATATACCATACTAATATTTGCAATGTTTTATATACATTATCTTACTGGAGCTTAACCAACCATTTGGATTAGATTCTGCAAGCACTATTCAGAAACTATGACCTGCTAATAGCCAAGAATGTGGCCTCCAACACTTAGTAGCTGTATGACCCTAGGCAAGGCACTTAACCTCAGTTTCCACATCTGTAAAACGGGGATAATAATTTGCAGCTATTTCTCAGGGCTATTGTAAGAATCAAATGGAATATTTGCAAAGTGCTTCTTAATCTTTAAAGCACCACATTATTATTAATTTATTTTACAGTGCCTGGTTTTCCCAAGAAGTCTCCCAGCCATGTATTTACCCAAGCCTAACACTACTTAGTTTCTGATGAGACAAGCTCAGACTCATTAAGGTATGGTGTAGTGGATGGAAGTCTGTCTGACCTTAGAACCAAAAGGAACTGGGTTCAAGGCCTACTCTGACAAATACTGACTGTCTGACCCTCTCAGTGTCCCAGTCAACTCTTAAGACTCAGTTACAGAAAAAGTGCTGTTCTGCTTTGGTAGGGAGGGTTTCTTCATCTGTAGCAATGGAATCACCTGTCCAAGTCTGTATTGTTTCCCACAAAAGAATGTAAGTTTCTTAAGGGAAAGGACTGTTTTTTGTTCATTTTTTTTGTTCTTGTCTCTGTAATAATAGCACCTGGCACACTGGATGGTGGTGCTTAGTAAATGCTTCCGGACTTGATTTGTTTATCATCCCTAAGGTCCTTTCCACTTCTAAAATACTAGGATCCACTTGATGGGCAGAATGTGGCCATACATCTATCAGCCCTTCCCTGTTTTCTGGAACTAATGCGCCCAGGTCTATAGATCAGAGCTCTGCAATGGGGGCACATCTGTTTCTTTTACTGTCATAAAAGCATAAAATTTAAGTCATGATATCTTTGTTTCCTGGATTTTTAGAATTTGTACCAGTGAGAGGACTTAAAGACAACATTCCCTCTCCCTAATCCAAAGAGAGGGGGATGTCAGTTCTGATTGCCTTGTGTAATAGTAATCAGTTTATCAGATACTTAGCACTTAGTAACTTAGGGCTCACTAGCACGTAGTAACTTAGGGCTAAGTGTGGAAGGTGTGAACCCTGTCCATTGTTGAGAAGGCATGAACTCCCCTGTTGATGTGGAAGAAGGCTATTGGCTGAGACAGGAAGCCAGTGCTGTATCTAAAGAAGAATTCTAGGGACAGAGAGACAGAATTGGAATGTGGCTCCTGGGTGAAGGAAGATTCATGGAGACTGAAGCCAGCTGAGAGAGAGAGAGAGAGAGAGAGAGAGAGAGAGAGA
>JAQQSW010004763.1:0-14364 GCA_028646575.1 Pseudocheirus occidentalis | reverse complement strand
AGCCCTAAGTTACTAGGTGCTACTTAGCCCTAAGTATCTGATCTGTTTAGCCCTAAGTATCTGATCTACTTAGCCCTAAGTATCTGATCTACTTAGCCCTAAGTATCCTATCCACTTAGCCCTAAATATCCAACAAATTGATTACCATTACAGGGGTATAAAGTCAGCAGTTATCACATATAAATAATAGCCTTGAGTAAAATAAGGGTGGAAAATGAAGGCCAGCTTGCTGAAGTCAAAGCTGGATACACATTTTTCTGGAGTAGGTGCAGTGAAAGAGAGTAGCATGAAGCTGCCATAGGTTTTAAAATTAAAAACTAATCTAGCTAACAAGCTTGTGTGCCTAGCAAAAGGAGTGAATGACAGCCTCATGACGATGCAATTATCATTTGCAGGAAAGTGTCATGTTACCACCATCAGTATGTATGCTCTCACTGTGACAAGCCCTGATAAACCCAAAGAAAAATTTTATGAAGACCTGGAGACTTCATCATCAATGCAGTGAAAGAGCACAAGCTTATAATTCTGGGTGATTTTAATGACAGAATAGGCATAGACTACCAGGCCTAGCAAGAAGTCCTTGGGAAATACGGAGTTGGAAGTAGCAACAGCAATGGTCACTAACTAATGAAAACCTGTGTGTCTCATGATCTTCTCATGACCAACACTGGTTTCCATTTACCTAAACACAATAAAACCTATTGGATGCACCCTCACAGCAAAAATGGCTGATGACTATGTCATTGTAAGGAGAGACACATGATATGAGGGTGACAAAGGTGATATGTGGCACTGGACTAATCATATACTTATCCTCTCCAAGTTAAACACTCTCATTCAACAAAAGTAGTGGCCCCAAGGCAAGATGACTACCAGAAGACTTACTGTCAACAGATCAGAGCATTTGCCTAACTGGAACAACTCATTGCTAACATGGAGAGAAAGTCAAGGCAACATAAAATTGGCAACAGTAGAGCATGAAAGGAGTGGGTAGCTTTCAGAGATTTGGTGTATACTGCCATGTTTATACATCTGGAGCAGAACACTCACAAATGTCAAGGCTGGTTTGACAAAAATGATGGAGAAATTCAGAAGCTGCTAAATGAAAAACAAGAACTCCATAGGGTTTACAAGCAAGATGGTTCATCTGTCGCTAACAAAGCAGCAGTTAATTCAATCAAAAATAATGTGTAAGTGGAGTTAAAGATATGCAGAATTCTTGCCTCAGGAAAAAGGGAGAAGAAATTCAGTTTTCATAGACAATAACAATCCAAAAATACTTTTATGATGCTCTGAAGGTTATTTGTGGGCCAAAGACCTAGAGTGCATCTCAACTACTCAGGGTTGATGGAGCTACATTGATTAGTGATAAGGACATGTTCCTGGTGAGATGGACCAAACACCTCCACAGTGTTCTCAACAGACAATCATCAAACAATGCTGAAGTCACTGACTGTTTACTTCAGGTTGAAGTCAGTTCTTGTGTAGCAAGGAGCCTACTGCTGATTCTCTTCCAGCTGAGATTTACAGTACGGCAGGGAGTACACTGTTTATAAAAAAGCTGATTGTGTTCTTCCAGATTATGTGGCAAGATAGTTTCTCCCAGGAATTCAAAGATGTATTTATTGTATATTTCTGTGCAATTAAGGGAAATAATTTGTCCTGTAATAATCACAGGGAATTCTCTCTCTTAGTCATTGCTGGCAAGATTCTTGCCAGAGTCCTCCTTAATAGACTATCCTTTTACTTGAAAGATCATCATCTATCCAAGAGCCAACATGGCTTCAGAAAGGGCTAAAGAATAGTTGTTATCATATTTCTTGCCTAACAGCTCCAGAAATAATGCCAAGAGCATAACAGAGGTCTGCATATAACATTCATCAATCTGACCAATATCTTACTGTCAGTCATGAGTGCTTATGGAAAATTATGGCAAAAACAACAAAAACAAAAGGAGAGCAAATAGTATGCTTCCATCTGCATCGAGTCCAAAGTTCTTTCTTTGGGTGCGGAAAGCATTTTCTATCATTATTCTTCTGGAGTTGTCTTAGAACCTTGCATTGCTGAGAAGAGCCAAGTCTATCAAAGTCAGTCATTGTGCTGTTATCATATACAATGTTCTCCTGGTTCTGCTTGCTTCATTCTGCATCAATTTATATAGGTCTTTCCCAGTTCTTCTGAAGTCTGCCTGCTCATCATTTCTGATAGCACAATAGTATCCTAATACATTAATATACCACAACTTGTTCAACCATTCCCCAATTGATGGACGTCCCTTCAATTTCCAGTTCTTGGTCACCACAGAAAGAGCTGCTATGAGTATTTTTGTACATGTGGGTCCTTTTCCCATTTTTTCTGATTTCTTTGGTATATAGACCTAGAAGTAATATTGATGAGTTAAGCAAAACTTTATAGCCCTTTGGGCATCATTCCAAATTGCTCTCTAGAATGGTTGGATCAGTTCACAACTCCTCCAATTGCATCGGTGTTCCAATTTGTCCACATATTCTCCAACATTTAACATCTTCCTGTTTTGTCATGTTAGTCAATCTGATAGGTGTGACATGGTACCTCAGAGTCATTTTGATTTGCATTCCTTTAATCAATAGTGATTTAGAGCATTTTTTTTCATATGACTATAGATAGCTTTAATTCCTTCCTCTGAAAAATGCTTGTTTATATCATTTCACTATTTGTCAGTTGGGGAATGACTTATATTCTTATAAATTTGACTCCGCTCTCTGTATATTTTAGAAATGAGGCCTTTATCAGAGGCACTGGCTGTAAAAACTTGTTTCCTAGATTTCTGTTTCCCTTCTAATCTTGGTTGCATTAGCTTTGTTTGTGCAAAAAGTTTTCAACTTAAGGTAATCAAAATCATCCACTTTTCATTTCATAATGTTCTCTCTCTCTTGTTTGGTTATAAATTCTCCCCTCCTCCATAGATCTGGCAGGTAAACTATTTGTTACTCTCCTAGTTTACTCATAGTAGTGGTCTTTATGTTTAAATCATGTACCCATTTTGACTTTATCTTGGTATATAGTGTAAGATGTTGATCTGTGCCTAGTTTCTGCCATACTGTTTTCCAGTTTTCCAAGCAGCTTTTGTTAAATAGTGACTTCTTATGCAAGAATCCAGAGTCTTTGGGTTTATCAAATAGTAAGTTGCTATTGTCATTCACTGTTGTTTATGTCTTGCCTTGTGTCTGACCTATTCCACTGATACGTGTGGTGTTAAGTATTAAGACTAACACTTTACACCAATATACATGTATAACTTTGGAATATTACAACTCATTTTAAATGGATATATGAACTTAATATTAAAGAGTATACCATAACAAATTAGAAGAGAAATAATAGTTCATATGCTTTTCACAGCTGTGAATAGGAGATGTATTCTTAACCAAACAAATGAGTCAATTTAAAAAGATGTGACAAATTATTTTGATTACATGAATGTGAAAACTCTCTGTACAAATAAAATTACTGTACCTAAGTTAAGAAGGGAATTTTTTTAAGGTTCAAATCATTTTTCTCAGATAAGACTTTTGTTTCATTCTATCTATCTGGATTTCTTTTGCTTGATCAGTTTGCATGCATCAGATATCATACTTACCTATGATTTACATTGAAAAAATGACTCAAATTATTCCCTTTTATAAGAGAAATTTGCTGTGATTCACCCTGCCCCACAACCCTCCAAGAAACTACAGCTTCTTCTAATTTTAGCTAAATTGATTTTACTTGTACACATTTTTTAATTTCAAGTAGTCAAAATTATTTTTTATGCTTCCTGTGGTTCTCTCTCTTATTTGATAACAAATGTTTTCCTTGTACTGCTCTAAATATTTAAGAAACAATGAATCCTAATACTATGTAAACTATTTTTTAAAATAGGCAAAGGAGTCATACAAAATACCTTTTATGAAAGAAATGTGGTGCTGATACCTAAATCGGGAAGAAAACTATAAGAGAAAGAAAACTATAAACCAAACAGTTTAAAGAACATTGATGCAAAAATTTTAAATAAAATATTAGCAAAGAGATTACAGTAATATATCACTGTGGGATTTATACCAGTAAAGTAGGACTTCAGGATTAGGAAAACCATAAGCATAATTGACCATATCAATAGCAGAAACAATATATGATTATATCAACAGATGTTGATCTATACCAAAAAACAGAAAAGGCTTTTTGACAAAATATGATGCCCATTTCTATTAAAAATGCTAGAAAGCATAAATTTACCCTTCTTAGAAATTTTAAGTAGTATCTATCTAAAACCATCAGCAAATGTTATATGTAATGGATATAAGTTAGAAGCATTTCCAATAAGTTCAAAGGTAAAACAAGGACCTCCATTATCACCACTGTTATTTCATTATTGTACTAGAAATGATAGGTTTAGTAATAAGAGAAGAAAAAGAAATTGAAGGAATTAGAATAGGCAAAGAACACACAAAGCTATCATTCTTTGCAGATGATATAATGGTATACTTAGAGAATCCTAAAAAATCAATTGAAAACTACTTGAAATAATAAACAACTTTAGCAAAGTTGCAGGATATAAAATAAACATACATAAATCATCAGCATTTCTACATATTACTAACAAAGTCCAACATCAAGAGATAGAAACAGAAGTCTCATTTAAAGCAACTTAAAGATAGCTTAAAAATGTTTGGGAGACTACCT
This sequence comes from Pseudocheirus occidentalis, assembly GCA_028646575.1. Classification (NCBI taxonomy): domain Eukaryota; kingdom Metazoa; phylum Chordata; class Mammalia; order Diprotodontia; family Pseudocheiridae; genus Pseudocheirus; species Pseudocheirus occidentalis. The sequence goes on along the minus strand of JAQQSW010004763.1, from coordinate 9,663 downwards.
GCCGAGACAAATCCAGGAACTACATGAACAAAATTACAAAACACTTTTTCACACAAATAAAGTCAGATCTAAATAATTGGGAAAATACCCGTTGTTTATGGGTAGGCCAAGCTAATAAGATGAAAATTATAATCCTACCTAAACTGATTTACTTATTTAGTGCTATGCTACTCAGACTACCAGAAAATTATTTTATGGAGTTAGAAAAAAATAATAACAAAATTTATCTAGAAGAACAAAAGATCCAGAATATCAAGGCACACAATGAAAAGAAATGCAAGGAAAGGTCATACCTAGTCATACCAGAACTAAAACTGTATTATAAAACAGCAATCATCAAAACTACTTGGTACTGGTTAAGAAATAGAGTAGTGGATCAGTAGAATATGGTAAGTATATAAGACATAGTAGTCAATGACTATAGTAATCTACTGTTTGATAAACCCAAAGACTCCAGTATCTGAGATAAGAATTCATTATAGTTTTTTGTTGTTTTGCTTTGTTTCTTCTTTTTCATGGTTCCTTCCATTAATTCTAACTCTGATTTCCATCATGACTAATGTGAAAATATTTTTTAATATCAATATATAGTTAGAACCTATATCAGATTGTATGCCATCTTGGGGAGAGGAGAGAAGAGGGTGGGGGAGAAAATTCAAAACTCAGAATCTTATGGAAGTGAATGTTAAAACTAAAAATAAATAATTTTACAAGATACTTTACACCAGACTATTACCAATAATTTGATAATATTGCTATTCTTAATTTGTCCCATTGATGAGCAGTGAATGTTTCTTAGCTTTTTAAGTTATACTTTATTCTTTTAAGGAATATTTAGTAATTGAATCTATACGAATAGTTTAAGTGCTTTAGTAGATTGAGCCCCAAATAGTTTATGTATTTATAGTTATTTGGAACAAGATTTTCTTTTTCATGATTGCCTCCTAGCATTTATTATATATACATACACACCCATACATATATACACACATATAGATACATGCATTTTTTATTTAGATTTACTTTGCAGCCTTCAACTTTATGGATTCTATTAATTTCCTCAATTAGTATCTTCAGTTGATTTTTTTTATTTTCTAATTAAACCATGATTTCATCAGCAAAAAAAGTTTTATTTCTCTCTCTTTTTTTTTAAACAATTTTCATTTTTTCTTCTTGTCTTTCTGCTTAGTATGTCCAAAATTAAATTAAATTGTAGTGAGAAGACCAGGCATTCTTCCTTCATTTCTGGATTTGATGGAGAAACTTCCAGAATGCTCCCTCCATTGCATACAATATTGACTTATGGCTTTAGATATACTTCTAATGATATTTTTAAAGTTTCTCTAGATTGCTACTTTGTAGAGCTTTTAATACAGATGAGTGTGGTACTTTGTCAAAACCTTTTCTGCATCAATTCAGACAAACATTGTTTAGGATATTTTTACTTTAAATATGATTAATTATGTTGCTTCCTAGTATTGAACCATTCTGATATCTTTTCTATAAATCATATTTCATCATGATGAATAATTGCTTGTATGAATTTCTGTAGTCTGCTTTATAAAATGCTATTTAAAATTTGAATTAATATTCATATATCTATCTATATGTTGTTAATGGCAATCATTTATGTTTACCCTTTTATGCTTTATCTTTTCCTCATTTAGGTACTAAGACTATATTTGTCTCATAAAAAGGAATCAGTAAAATTCCTTTAATTCTCAATTTTTATATTAATGCACTGTTGGCATTAATTGTTCTTTAATTATTATTTTTTTAAATTCTCCTATGACTTCATCATGTCCATGAGTTTTTCCTTTGGTTTTCCATTTGCAACTATTTACCTTACTTTTTTTTTCCTTCTGATATCGACTTATTTATATTTCTATTTGGTCTCTTATATCCTGAGTATTTTATATTTTTGAAGGTATTCCTCTATTTCTTTTGAGCTCTCAGGTTGTTAGTATATAAGTATGTAAGGACCTTCTGATTATTTCTTTGCATTTCTTCAGGATTTGTTGTGACTTCCCTTGTTTGCTATTTTCTTGCTTCCATTATCTACCCTCCTCTTTTTAATCACATGGGTTAAGCATATATCAATTTTCTTAGTATTTCAAAAGAATCAGCACATATTTAATTTATTATGTAAATAGTTTTCTTGTGTCCAAGGTTATCAATTTCCCCTCTAACTCGTAAAATCTCCTCTTTTCTATTTTAGGTTTATGTCTTTGTTGGATCTGAAATTTTGTTAAATGTATATTTATTTCTTTAATTGTCTCCTTTTCTATTTTGTAACTGGACATTAATACGAATGTAATTTTTCCTCTTATGATTGCAGAAATTTTGGTGTATTGTTTCAAAATTACAATTTTACCACAGAATTGCTATTTTTTCTTATACATATTCTTTGACTCATTCATTAGTTAGGATTTTATCGTCTCAATTTCTGTTGGGTTTTTTTCATGCTCCTTGAACTGATTAAAATTCTTATTGCATGATATTCTTCATATAATTGCAGTTTCTGCCTTTTTATATGCATTTGCAATATCTTTTCCCCCTAATAAATTGTCACTTTTTATAAAACATCTCTATGGTGATGACACACACACACATGCACATATATGATTATATATACACACACATACAACATGTCTACATATGTAGACATATACACATGTGTGTATATGTATACACACACACACACACACCTATGTATGTTCTTCAACAATTTCATTAGGAAGATAATTTTTTTTTGCCTGAACAAAACCAAAGCATTCAAAATTAGAATGAAAGTGAGAAAATGGGAAAAAATTCTTTGCAGGAGGGTCTCTGATAAAGGTCTTAAGTCCCAAATACATAAGCACCTAAATCAAATATATAATAATAACACTCATTCCCCTCTTCATTATTATCATTTAGTTCATTAATCATTTCCAAATATTTATTACCTCATTTGGGGTTTTCCTGGAAAAAATACTGCAGTAGTTTGCCGTTTTATTCTCCAGCTCATTTTACAGATGAGGTAAACTGAGGTAAAAAGAATTAAACTACTTGCTAAGGGTCACACACACTGAGTAAGTGTTTGAACAAATCTGAGCTCAGGTTCTTCTGACTTCAGGGTTGGTGCTTTGATCACTGCACCACATAACTGCCATAAACTATCAGTAGTCATGTGGGAAAATTCTCTAAATTATCAAGAGTCATATAAAAAGACTCTAAATCACTAATAATTAGATAAATAAAGATTAAAACAACTCTAAGATTGGATTGATTACATCTCTATTTTGTCTGTTTACAGCCATCAAGATAACCAAAAAAAAAAAAAAAAGGAAGACGTGTGGCTAGAGGGTGTGGAAAAATAGGCATAGTAATGCAGGTTGTATCTTAGAATTGAAGTCAGGTAGATTAGCTGATGGAAAATGAAGTTACTAGACAGATTATGTCCTCTGTAAAGGAAAACTTTGGGAATGGATAAGTGATCCTCTCTCCAGCCCTCAAATTAATTTCTTTGGTTGAGCACTATCAAAGAACACAATGAGGCAAAGCTGTTGTTTTGGGCAGAGCAAGCTTTTGGTTTTTGATTTTTAACAGAATGGGTTGTAGGGGGTGATGAGAATTGAATACTGTTGTAAGTCTATGTATCAGGGTGAGCGTAACAAGTTGGTTACTTGTGGGCAGCCAATGTAAGTGGATACTTTAGGGATTAGGCTTCTCTTGTTAGTTTCATCAGATTATTATCTCAGTAGGATTCTTAGTGTCCTAGGCCTTGGAAACATCTGAAATTTCTTTAACTCTTGGATGCAGTTCTTACTTTGGAGAGATTGGAAAGGTCCTGAGGATTGGAGAAAGTGTCTAATCTTCCATACTCTTAGTCATTACTACATGTATATCTTTCCCTTTAGAATGTAAGCTCCTTGTAGTGCTTCTTTTCATTTAAATATTTGTATCCCTAGTCTCTATCCAGTGTCTGACAGAAAACAGGTGCTTCATATAGGCTTGTTGGTTGACTGATGTTGTCTTCTGAAATAGACAGATTGATTTGAGTTAGATGTTAATACAATTATTTGGATTCAGAATGGATGAACCCAAGTAGTAACCAGTAATAGTTTAATGTCAGCCTGGATCTCTGGGATAGTGTAGTATCTTTTTATCATTAATTTGGTATAAATTTATATGTGATATGATAAATAAATTATAAATGAATAAAAATGGTAAAAATTTCATTCTTTTTAAATTTGCAGATGATACACACTGGAAAGGACAGTAAATGTAGGGATGACAAGGCATGAATTCAAAATTATCTTGACAGATGAGACCACTGGTTAGAATATTCTTTTAACTAAATCTGTGATTTCATCAATCTGGGCAGGTCCCAGTGAGGAATCATTCTATCTATCTCTCTATCTATCTATCTATCTATCATTCATTTATTCTGTCTATCTATCCTTTCATTAGTAAGGTAATGGAGATCAAAGAGTTTAAAAAATCAGAAGAAAAAGAGTATACATTGAATTAATATGTTTTATACTAAAACAACCATTAGTAAAGAAGCATTTTCGCTTAGTTTATTTTTGCTTAGACTCAGTGCCTAATTAGCTTAGTACCAAAAGGTGTGAAAGCCTTCCAACAAGTCAGCTTCCCTCTAAGCAAACTCCTCCTTAGGCAAGTTCCTCCCCCATGGGCTCTACATGACTCAGGATGTATCACAGCTGGGCAGAGCTCAAAGCAGTAAGACATCCATGGTTGAACACATGTGGTCACATAGGCCTGTTAATGGATGGGGAAGATCTTCACATTCCATTGACATTACACTCAGAAAATTGGATTAAGCTGATTTCCTCACTTTTAGTTATTTTTCTGTCAGTTCAGTGCTATATTGTCTGCCATATACATCTGATTCATGCTCTCTTTTATTGTGTTTTGTTGACCAGTGCTTAGAACAGTGCCTGGCACATAGTAAGAATTGAAATTTTTATTGATTGATTAATAGATTTATTGTGTTTCTAGTTCTGTGGTTCCAAGGTATAAATATTATTACAAGTAAATACTTAAAAGCTGTAGCTCTTATAGTGCAAGTTTCTATGACTTAGAAGTACTATAGCAGATGCTGGTGTGGTGAAATCAAGCATTTCAAAGATCATTTGAGCCCATGATGAAACAAAATTAGTTTCACTGAACCACAAAGAAAATTATGATCTACAATAAAAATAATTCCCCAAACTGACGATCTGTTACAGCAAAAAACCTAATTAATCATCAGAACATAACTGAAACTACTGAAAACCTTTAGCGGGATCACAGTTGGAGAAGTTGTTATTAATTCCTCTATGGTATAACACGGGTTTCTTGAACTTGGATAAAGAAGACAAATAGAAAGCAAAAAATCAAACAATTACTATATCCATACTTAATTACAGCCTTGGGATGGGAGGGAGGGGGGGAGCAAGAGGAAAAGAAGAACAAAGTAAAGGGACCATTGCCCAGTACAATGGATGGAGCACAGGCACTGGAATCAAGGAGGACCTGAATTCAAATCCAGCCCCAGAAACTTGACATTACTAGTAGTGTGATTCTGTACTGGGCTACAGTACTAATAGTACTAATTAATAGTAACTAAGTATGAATAAATTTATGTATATAACACATACTAACTTTTGCCTTGAAGAAAAAAATGATTATCAAGGTAAAATAATACAATGACTAGAATGGTAATTAGAAAATCATATTTTTTAACTAATGAAATTTACTTTTTCATTCAAGACTACACCACACTTGGTGTCAATAGAAGCCAAGGAGAAACAGTAAAAATATTGGTAGCTTCATTAGATTTTATGACATCTCTGCAAGAAATAAAATAAAATTGAGAGAATTTTATATTTTCAGTGGGTCTGAAATTCTTGTTCCAATTGAGGTAGTGATGACTTCTGATAAACATATTAATATATTAAAAAGTAGAATTATTCCAGAATTATATAGATTCTCAAGTGGACATGAAATACTAATTGTTGATAAAATTGTACAACAATTGGAGTAACACAAACTTCAATAGCCTGGTAATTTACTGAATTTATATTCCATTGAAAACCTTTGGGGAGGGGCAGAACTAAGGTGGTATGGCAGGGGTGGGGAACCTGTTGCCTTAAGGCCATATGTAGCCTTCTAGGACCTTAAGAGCAGCCTTTTGACTGAATCCAAGTTTTACAAAACAAATCCTTTTATTTTTATTAATACATTTTCATTCATCTTTTATATTTTTATTTTATTTTTAAAATGAATTTATTAGAAATTAAATACAATAAAATGTTTCAATGAAATATTCCTCGCAGATTTAACACATAATTAGAACCTTAGTAAGCCATAAGGGCTAACATGATGATTGCTAAACTCATTATTTAATTCCAGCTTCCCCCGTATGACTGGAATCACTACTGCAGGAAGCTGGTTGGCAAGAATTTCTTGGGGTCAAGTATACCAGTTTGTTATCAGCTTTTGACAATGATGCACCGTGTTTCTGTTTGAAGTGGAATCTGTGAATAGTTGCACAGCTTGACAGTATTTTTTTAAATTCTGTCTGCTTAACAGCCTATCCTGTCAAAGAAGACCAAGAGAAGGAGGAATAAAACAGATTTTTTTAATGAGGATTGGGAATTACAATATAATCTTGTTTCTTCTAAAGATAAGATGATTTGCTTGCTTTATGATACAATGATATCAACATTAAAGAAATCCAATGTTCATCAGCTTTATAAAGACCACAAATATTTGATTTTTTGTTTTGTTTTTTAAGGTAGTCAGGATTAAGTGACTTTCCCAGAATCACACTACTAGTAATGTCAAGTTTCTGGGGCTGGATTTGAATTCAGGTCCTCCTTGACTCCAGTGCCTGTGCTCCATCCATTGTACTGCGCAATGGTCCCTTTACTTTGTTCTTCTTTTCCTCTTGCTCCCCCCTCCCTCGCATCTCAAGGCTGTAATTAAGTATGGATATATGTATGTATAGATACTGATATATACATACACATATACATAAACACATACATAAATATGTGTGTATACACTTTCCTAAAGAGATTCTATTCCTAATCTTTGTTTTTTATGGTTTCTTAAAAAAAAATTTAATTTAGACAAATACTAAAACTTTAATACATAATAAAAGAAAAAGAAACATTATAAACTTAATAGAAAAAAATTATCATGTGCACAGCAGAACATAGGAGACAATTCAAAATATATAGCCATAACTTCATTTTAAGAAAGTATATATATATTAAACATTGCACATTATATTGAAAGCTGTCTGTCTTGTTACTTCTTTGTAGTTTTCTTTCATTCTCTGTTGTACACTTTTTACTTTGTTCCTTTTTCTCCCCTCCTTCTCCTCCATCCCCCACCAAAACTACAATTAAGCATGGATATATTTAAATATAGATATTGATACAAACATACATGTATACATATATACTTTCCCTAAGAGATTCTACTCCTAATCTTTGTTTTTATGTTTGTGGTTATCTCTTTTTTTTCCTATCTCTCTTAACTCCTCTACTTTACTTCTACTCCCTACCTTGACCTCCTCTTACTTAATCTAACCTCCCTACAACAATTCCTCCCTTTTCCTCCCATTCCCATAAATCTAAACACCCTTTGGGACTCCCCCTATGACCTATTCCTTCACTCTTCCCTCTAAAGATCTCTTCCTTATCCTCCCATTCAGATTGATCTAAATGCTCTTCTATATCCCTCTTTTAATCTATCCCCCCTCCCATCTAAAGATCCCTACTTTATCCTGTTCCCCTTCCCTATTCCCTTAGAGTTTTCTTTCTTTCTGTGGGATTGTGTGACATGGGAGATACTGGCACAGGGCCACTAAGCATGGTGTGCCAACATCAGAGAAAGTGCTGTGCTTTATTGGCAAAGCAGAATTGAAAAAGCTCAAAGGAAATACATGATGTACAAATGTAGAGTATCCACCCAAAATGTTCACAAGAACTATTTGTGCCTGACCTGTGATAGAACATTTCAAGTTCATATTGGTCTGATCAGCCACAGTTGAATGCACTGAGACTTGACATGGTGATGTCATTTTGGTCCTCCTGGAGAATGAAGGATGACAACCAATCAACACATTTCTTTCTAAATTTAGAAGACTTTTATATTCTTCTAGATGTATATGTATTTTTTTTCTCTTGAATCCATTCCCAATTAAAGTAGGTTTCTAGAACAATCTCCCTCCAGCATCTAATTCCTCTGTATTGGTTCCTGTATTGCACCTCATTTGTATAATTACTGTCTTAACTGTTTTCAAATGATTTTACTTTTCAAAGTCATATCATATTCAGGTCTACACCAATCTTTCTTATACACTACCTAATTACTAATAACAATTTTAGACAAAGGTTTTACATGTTACATATATAAAGAACAAACATTTTGTTCTTACTATGTTCCTCATAATTGGTGATTGGCATGTACTTTGTATTTCTCTTGGCTCTTGTATGTCTAATCTTCTATTGAGTTCAGGTTTTTGTTTTGTTTTGTTTTGTTTTTAACGAAGTCCTGAAAGTCTGGCAATTCATTAAATATCTACATTTTTTTCATTCAAAATTAGCTTTGATGGGTATGGTATTTTTGGCCAGAACTCCAGTTCTTTTGCACTTATATGTAGAGTGTTCCAAGGCCAGTAATCTTTAGTGTTGCCACTGCTAAGTCTTGTGCCATTCTAATTGTGATACCATCATATTTAAATTGTTTTTTTTTCTTGTTGCTCTTAATTTTTTTTTCTTGAGCTGTGGGTTTGGGAATTTGACTATATTATTCTTATAAGTTTTCCTCATAGGACCTCTTTCAGGTGGTGATCAGTGGATTTTTTTTCTATTTTTGTTTTCTATCTTGTTCTAATGCTTCAGGAGAATTTCCTTTAATTATTTCTTGTTTGATTGTATTAAGATTTTTTTTGACCATAGTTTTTAGGTTGTCTAATTTTTCTTATGATTTCTCTTTTTGATCTGTTCTCTAGATCAGTTGTTTTTCTTATACGATGTTTTACATTCTCTTCTATTTTTTTCATTCTTTATACATACATATATATTTTAATTTCTTCATCTCTTTAACTTGTCTGGCTTCCCCTTGCCCAATTCTGACTTTTCAAGGAGCCTTTTTTTCCTTAAGATTCTGGATCTCATTTCTAATTGGTTGACTTTCTTTTCATAATCTTCTGGTTTTTCTTGTATTATTCTTATATTTCTTTTTAGTTTTTCCTCAATCATTCTTTTTTTAATTTTTAAAATTTGTTTTCTTGTTTACATCATTCATTTTCATGACATTTTTGAATTACAAATTTTCTCCCTATCTTGCCCCTGTCCCAACCCCAAAACAGCAATCCCACTGTAAAGCCCCTCCCCTGCTCTGCTCTCTTACTTTCTGGTAGGGCAGGGAGGGTCTCCCTATCTCAGGCTCTGTATATCTTAATTCCTAGTTGCAGGTATTGCAGAACTTTAAATTCTAGATTCTTTTGATTCCTCCCTTGTCCCCCACCCCCACTGGAAGGACAATCAATTCAATACAGGTTGTAGATGTGTGATTATACAGGACATCTTCATAGTGGACATATTGTGACAGTGATCACCTGTCTCTCCTTCCTATCCCTCCCCCCCCTTGTTCTGT
>JAQQSW010004762.1:0-14364 GCA_028646575.1 Pseudocheirus occidentalis | reverse complement strand
ATTTCAGCCTTCTGGGCCTGTAGCTGTCCACCTGGCAACCCTACATTGTCCAGGCCTGATCCCGGGTTCTGAGAGCTGGATTTCCTCTGTCCCTCACAGTATTCCAGGCCTGTACCCCACCTTCAGGCAGCCCCCCATCTTCTCAGCTCCATCCTTTAGTCCTGAGAACTAGTCATAGTGACCCCCCACTATAGAAGCTTCCTGGCCAATGAGAGCTGGTATTTTCTCCCTCCCCCTCCAGCCCTGCAGCCACTGTCCTTGCCTCTGGGCACCCTTGTGAAAGAGCATGTCCCACCCCCAGCAGACCCCATATTCTCCCTCCAGGGCTGGCTTCGGTTCAGGGGACTGCCAGTCACTGTTCTAGAAGGCCCTCTTTTACTCAGAGGTTCCCATGTCACTTTTTGGAAGCACCCCACCCCTGCCCATTTTCTAGGCCTCTTTCTCTTTCCGGGCCAACCAATCTCCTTTTCTCCTTCCTTTCAAGGCCAGCCTGGGTCCTTCTCTCCCCCAGGAAGCCCCCCATATTTCATGCCTTTCTTATCCCCCACCCCTTCCAAGCCTAACCTGGCCTTCGGAAACCTGTCTCCTCCCTTCCTGTACCCTTCTCTCTGGCTTCTTCCTTGGGTGCTGAGAGACACCACCTCCTGCTCTAGGCAGCACCCCATCTTTCAGACCTCCCCTTGCTCTGAGAGCCTGTGGTCCCTCCCAGAAATCCTTATTTTCCAGGCCCTGTCCCCTGGCTCTTGGAAACTGCCTTTTTTTCCTCTAGGCAGCTCCCTAGCCCTGCATTCCCAAGGCCCAATCCATGGTTCCCTCCTCCCCACGATGCTGAGACCCCTTCTTCCTGTATTAGCCCTCCAGCTTTCAGGCCTTCCTAATTCTGTGGCACCCTCCCCACACACCAGTCCCTTCTCCCTCCCTTCTTCCCTTCTTCCCTTTCTCCCTTCTTCCCTTCCTCCCTTCCTTCCTTCCTTCCTCCCTTCCTCCCTTCCTCCCTTTCTTCTTCCCTTCCTCCCTCCCTCCCTTCCTTCCTTCCTTCCTTCCTTCCTTCCTTCCTTCCTTCCTTCCTTCCTTCCTCCCTCCCTCCCTCCCTCCCTCCCTCTCAAGGTCAGCCTTTAGCGCTTCTTCCTCCCCCAAGAAGCCCTTCATCTTTTAGGGCAACTCTGCCCAAGATTCGTGTCTCTCACCCTCCCCCCTGCCTCCTTCCATTTGAGACTTCCCCAGGGAAGACTCCCATCTTCCAGACCCCCCTCTTCTCAGAGGCCCAGCTGCTCCCCTCCCCTAGAATGCTTCCTCAGCCCTTACGAGATGACTCTTCCAGTTTTCCCCCAGAGACCTCAGATCATATAGATGTCTTCTTCTCCCCCTTTCTCTCATCCAGGGCTGCTGGCTGATGGGAGGTCCCATCTTCTAGGTGTCTCCCCAGGTTGACTGTTTTCTCTCTAATCCTCTAAGGCAGCTGAAAGCCTCCTTTCCCATAAGGGCTTTCCTTAGAGCTCTGACCCCTACTTTTACTTCCATTTGCCCCCCTCCTTCATTTCCCAGCTCTCTCCTGCCTGGGAAGGCCAAAGGAGGGTATGTGGTTTAGAGGTATCTCTGTGGGTCTCCATTCTCCCCTTCCAAAATTGAGATGAGTTTCTTCTACCCTGAGAGTCATCGGCGATCCCTTCTTCCCACCTTTGCTGCCCTCTCCCAGCTCTAAGTAGTAGAAGACTGGCCCTCAGCCTCTGCCCCCATCTCTCCCTTCCTGGTCACTGTAATCCCGAGGAACCAGCCCTCTGTATTTCTCTCACTCCTATAATTCTACTGCTAAAGGTAGCCCTGTCCTGGGGTGCGGGGTTCTGATGGTCCATAGTTCCCCTTCCCTGCCAAAGAATGGCCCCCCACTAATCTCCAGCTGTACCCCCCCTTGACTCCACCTCAGTTCCCTAGCAACGGGCGCCTCATACCTGGGGTGCCAGCCCAGGCAGAGGGAGCTAGGCCAGATGGTGCTGAAGGCCGATTTTAGCTACCACCCCCAGGTTGGAGGTGGAGGGGGGGCTCTCTGTGTCACCTACTGACCCCTACCCCCTTAATTTCCCAGGGGATCCCTGTCCTGCCCTTCTGGCCCACCTGAATGCTTACTTAGCAACCCCAACATGGGATAGGGGCTGCTGCTGGGGCTGTGATGAGAAGGATCTCAAAGCACTTGGTCCTGGAGGGGTGGGGCTTTAAGCTGAAGGAGGCTGTAGAGATCCCTAGTCTCATCTCTTCATTTTTCCAGAAGAAAGCATTGAGGCCCAGAGAGAGGGGCTGAGCGGCCCAAGATCACCCAGAGAGACAGTCTTCTTGACTCCCAGCCCAGGGCTCCACTTTGCCATCATTGCACATCTCTCGGGGCATATCAAAGTACTTCCCTTCAGGATCTTATGGTGCCCTGTATCTATTCCCTAGAGAAGAAACAAGGCCTGTGGTTTCCACGTGTCGGGAGGAGGGCAGGCCTAAGGGCCCAGAACTCAGGCCTACAGATCAGCTGGCCTCCTTTGGGCTGAGACTGGGCCTTTGGCTGGGGTAGACCTTCCTGCTTGCTTAATTGCATGAAGGTCTGAATGGAGAAGCAGGGTCTGAGTTTTAGGACGTGACGAAGAAGTGAGGTCATGTTCTTTATCTGTGGGGAGAGAGAGATTCATGGAGCCTGAAATAACGAGAAGTGAGGAACCTCAGATCCAGAGTGGGGAGAACCCAGAGTCTAGAATGTTAGGAACAGGGTGAAGACTGGAAAAATCGGAGGGTGAAATTGGGGACAGAAGAGCTGGGAAAATGGGGGACAAAGTGAGAAAGAATGGTACATAGAGTGCTGGAGTGTTGGGAGTCAGAATGGGGCCTGGGATAAGAGGAATGGAATCCTGGGAGAAGAAATCCGGAGGGCCAGAATATTGGGGATCGAGCCTGGATGGTAGGGGCTGAATGTCAGCTGTCCTGGTGAGAGACGCTGCCCCGAAGACCTCGAGTCTTCATTGACTGGGAGAGGCTGGCACCATAAAGATGGATGAGAACGTATTGTTGGTCACCTGGGCCCCTCCTCTCTCTTCTTGTTCTCTGGGGACGTTGCCTCTGCCCCATGTGGGTGGAAGGTCAGTGGAATTGTCCACGGTGGTAGCGATGGGTCTAGGCAGGGAGGAGGCCTAGGGCAAGCTAGTCTACAACTGGCTCCTTCAGAGGATGGTGGAAAGCACACCACAGGGGGTGTCAGCAATCTGACTAATGCCCACTGACCACTCTTGACAAGTGCCTTCCTTTGTGTCAGGCCTCAGTGTCTTCTTCTGGGAAATGAAGGGGCTGGTATCCAGACTCTTGGAGGGCCTTCCTCATTCTGGCATGAGGGGCTGTCAGACACACAGAACACAGACACACAGACAAAGATGATCCTTGAGGGCTTGCCCTCTTGGGGAACCTGGGCCTCCCTTCCTTTGGCAAAGCCAGAAAGAGAAGGCACTTTATCTGGGCCAGGGAGAAGGGAGAGGAGGAAGAGGAGGTCCTTGAAGAGGAGAGGATAGGGGTGGGCCTCGGCGGGTGCCCAAGGCCAGGGGGCTGAGTCACTGGCCCAAACCGGCTCTCCTGCCTGGGCAGGCCCGGGCAGGTGAGGAGCTGACAGCCCCGTCCTCCGTAGCATGGAACCCTGAGCAGTGGCAGGTCCTCAGACAAGGGGCCCTCCTGGTCAAGTCGGTCATTGGGTGCCCGTTGCCGAAACTCCATCGCCTCATGCCCGGAGGAGCAGCCCCATGTTGGCAACTACCGGCTCCTGCGGACTATTGGGAAAGGGAATTTCGCCAAGGTCAAACTGGCCCGACACATCCTCACTGGGCGAGAGGTAGGCAGGGGCTGGATCCCCGTGTATCCAGGCGTGGTCCAAGGGCTTTGGGGAGGACACCTGCCTGGGATTGGGAGTCTGACCTGGGTTCGAATCCTGACTCTGCCACTTAGCCCCTGTGGGTCTTCAGCAGCTTCTTCATTATCTCTGTGCCTTGATTTCCCCCTCTGTAGAACATACCCTAACCCTACTTGGGGTGTTGTGAAGTCTCAATGAAATAATGAATATAAAATGCTCTATAAATGTAAAAAAAAATTGGCACATCAATGGTCACCATTTCAGTCCTAGAAGGGGCAGGCACTCATCTGTGAGATGGGAGATTGGAGTTTGTGGTCTCTAAGAGTCTTCCCAGCTCAGAATTTGTGATTCTAATGGTCCCTTGGGCCATCTTTTCCCTTCCCCCGACTCTCAAGGTGTTGCTGGTGTCGGCAGGAGGTGGGGTCGGCAGGGAAGACGTTGAGGAGGGGGGAATGCTCCCAAGGGAGTTACTCCCAGGGTAAGCAGGGTGGGCTTAGTCTCAAGGTCTGCATTACAGGTTGCCATCAAGATAATCGACAAAACCCAGCTGAACCCCAGCAGCTTGCAAAAGGTAAGTCTGAGCTCCCTCCCCCATCTTAATCCCTGTTGCCACCCTCTTTCTGCTGCTGGAGACCCAGGGCCCTGTCAAGGGGAGGCCCCAGGGAACACTCAGTGCCTCTGGTCTCCCTGCCTGCTAGGCACATGCTGTCCCCTGGCCTTGAGGTGTCAGGGAGGCTGGGGACCTGATGTTCCTGAACGAGGTGGCCTTTCCTTCCACGGAGTTTACCCTCCCTTGTGAAACGTTAGCTTCCAAATTGCCACAGGGCCTGCCTTCAGATCCAGACTTGACTTCCCTGTTTGACCTTAGGGAAATCATTTAAGCTCCCTTTCTATCAATTGAAAGGGGGTGGTTGGAGTTGAATGATAACCATCTCTGAGGGTTTTGTGTTTAAAACCCTGTGCCTTTCCCTCTCTCCTCCCAGCTCTTCCGAGAAGTCCGCATCATGAAAGGCTTAAATCACCCCAACATCGGTGAGGCTCTGGGCCTTGGGGGGTGAAGGGCTGAAGATTTGGATGAGAAGCTCCAGGTGGGGCTGGGGGAGAGGGGAGACAGCTCCGGTGCTAAGGGGCAGGGGGACACCGATGCTGACCTCAGGGGCTTATTACAGTGAAACTCTTCGAAGTCATTGAGACGGAGAAAACCCTCTACCTTGTCATGGAGTATGCCAGTGCTGGTGAGACACAGTCCCTCTCCTTCCTTCTTCCCCACGCCATTGTCCCTGCCATGACCTTTGCCATGGACGCCCTTCCTTCTCCATCATTCTCTCCCCACTGTTCCATCCCCAACATTCCCCTCTTGGTATCCAAACCCTCCTCAGCCCAGCTCTCCCCCATCCCTCTCTGTTCACCCCCCCCAGTCCCTTTCCCCTTCCCCACTTGTACACACCCCTGTGTCTCCCTGACCCTGTCCCTGCCCCCCTCAGGGGAGGTGTTTGACTACCTCGTGTCCCATGGCCGCATGAAGGAGAAAGAGGCAAGAGCCAAGTTTCGGCAGGTGAGGGAGAGGGTGGGGTGAGGGTGTGAGGGTCTGGTTGTCTGGGAGGGGGTGGGGCTGCCCCTCTGCCTATCTGAGGGTGAGGGCCAGGGGGAGAGTCATTGGCTGAGACCTCTGTCTTCTTTCTTCCCCTCCCCCCACGGTTCTTTTCTGCTAGATCGTCTCCGCTGTACATTATTGTCACCAGAAAAATATCGTACACCGGGATCTGAAGGTGAGGCAGGTCCCTTTGAATACTCCCCGCCCAAGTGTCCCTGGTGTCCCCTGACTTCCTTATCCTTCCTAAGACCCCCATTCTACTGTTTCCTATGAGGCCCCCCGCTCCACTCTCCTCTTTGACCCCAATATGATGTACCATCTGTGACCTCTGACCCCCCACCCCACATATAAAACTGCTATGACCTCTGCATTCCTCTTATCCAGTTCAAGTGAACAAATGTTTACCAAGGGTCTAGGAGTGCAGGAGTGGGGGGGGAAAGAGAGAAAGAGAGAGAGAGAGAGACAGAGAGAGAGAGAGGGAAAGGGAGGGAGAGAAAGAGAGAGAGAGAGAGAGAAAGAGAGAGAGAGAGAGGGAGAGGGAGAGAGAGAGAGAGAGGGAGAGGGAGAAAGAGAGAGAGGGAGAGAAAGAAAGAGAGAGAGAGAGAGAGAGAGAGATATGGAGTTTTGGATCTAACTCTGCTCTGCCTTTGTGGGCCTAATGGGGGTCAAAGCCAAAAATAGATCCCTTGGCTAAATGTCAGTGCTCTGGACATGGGGCCCTGTGGTAGGTGAGGCATTGGAATTGGACTTTAAAGGCTCAGTATGACATTATGGTAAAGATGTGGGAGGTGGGGCTGCTCAGGGGGTCCTGGGGGGTGTCACACATTGGGGGTGGGGCAGTGACTGCTGGAAAAGTGGAAAGGGGATGTGAGAGGGCACCAATCTGTGGACGGTTTTCTCAGTGCCAGGCAGAGGAGCTTCTTTTGTCTTATAGGCGACAGGCAGCCACTTAAGGTTCTTATTCAGTTGTTTGCAATCATGTCTGACTCTCTGTGACCCCATTTGGGGTTTTCTTGGCAGAAACAATGGAGTGGTTTGCCATTTCCTTCTCCAGCTCATCTGACAGATGAGGAAACTGAGGCAAACAAGGTGAAGTGACTTACTCAGGGTCACACACAGATAGTAAATATCTGAGGCTAGATTTGGACTCATGAAGAGGAGTCTTCCTGACACCAGGCCCGGCGCTCTGTGAACTATGATAGCCTTTAGTGGCCCTCAAGATTCTTGAGCTGGAGAGTAGCATGATGTGACCTGGATCTTGGGGATATTATTCAAGTGACTTACAAATAAAGAGCAGATTGAAGGAAGGAGGGCCTGGAGGCTTGGGGCTGGCAAGGAGGTTATTTTAGTGGGGTTTTTTTTGAGGCAGTCAGGTTTAAGTGACTTGGCCAGGGTCATGCAGCTAGTAAGTGTCTGAGGTCAAATTTGAACTCAGGTTCTCCTGACTCCACGGCCAGTGCTCTCTACTACACCACCTCCCTGTCCCCAGTTTGGTTGTTCAGAGAGGGTGGTCACCTTGAGCTGCCGACATCAAAGGACTTCTTGTCCAACCCTTTGGCCCCCCCCAGCCCCTCCATAGACCTTATTTTAAAGATGAGGTACTGGGGCCCCAAGAGGTGAAGGATTTGAACCCAGGCCCTCTTGACTCCAGTGCCAGGGCTCCTGCTCCTAATCTGTTCCACAATGGCAGAAGGGTTCATTGGATTTGGCTGCTGTTTGACTGGGGAGTGGAAAGCTGCTCCTAGCTCTTGAGCCTGGGGAGACTGAGGCCAGGACCTTGGAAGAAAGCTGAGAGGAGATGGCACGCTGAAGTGGGAGGAAGGTGATGAGTTTGGGGCCTTGGGGGGGTCATCCAGCTGGAGGCGTCCTGGAGACAGCTAGAGCTCTGGAGTTCTGGGCTCAGTTCAGAGCCATCAGAGTGAATAAGAGCTGAGGAGAGGAATGGAGAGGGGAAGGCCTCCAGTATGGCAGAGTCCATCCTCTGGGGATAATAATATAATAATCAAGGGGCTCTGGTGACTCTGTGAGGTAATGAGGACCTCTAAAGCACCATGTTGTACTGCTGGTTTTCTTTGGCACTGGCACACAGTAGGTATTTAATAATTGTTGAATGGATGACATGGAAGAGAGAAAGGGCAGACTTTTTTGGGGGGGTTTGCCTACATTTGGGCAGAGAAAACGGAGAAGGTGTGGCCAGAGAGGTAGGAGGAGAACCAGGAGAGCGTCCTGTTTTGGAGGGAGACAGAGAAGGTTGTTCAGGTGCTGAGCAGATCATGGGAAGTCTCAGTTTAGGACCAGGACAGGGGAGAGAGTGGGCATTGGGTAAATAGCAGGGCAAGACTGTGCTCCTGGGAGAGGAGGGGGGTGTGGGTCCAGGCTGAGCCAGAGGAAAGAGAAAAGGCCCCTGGAGAGCACCCACAACTCCACAGGCTAGGAGGCTTTCTGAGGGTGGTTACAGTTTGTTCCTGGGAGTGAAGTGAAAGCTACAATGTTACCCAAAGTCTTGGATACAGTGAATGTGTCCCTGGGGCCTCCATTTTCCGCCCACTCCTTCTGGTTGGCTCCTTAGTAACATGTATCAGCTTTGTGTCCTTGGGCCAGTCCCTTCTATCTGGCCTCTTCCTCTGAAGTTGGACCTTCTCAGCAGGGGGTCTTCATTGAAGGGGAGAGATCGCCCCCTGGTGGAAGTTTCTGAATAATCTCAGAGAGCTGGAAGGGACCTGGGGACTATCACTTGTTCCCTTGACAGGCTCCAAGAGAAGAGAGAAGGGAGTGGCCCAAGGTCACACAGGGGTGAGCCAGGGGTGGAGCTAGGATTGGAAGTCTGGCTAAGTGTCCTGGGGTTCTTTTACCTTACACCAGCACCTACGGTGGGACTAAGGTCTGACAACGATTGCTGAATGATCTTGGACAAGTCCTTGTTCTAATGAGGGTTTGAACCAGGTGCTTACCAGACACCCTCCCAGCTCCTACCTTCCCTGTTCTGAGGCCCCTCCCATCCCTGACATTCCCTGTTCTAAGGGCCCTCCAAGCCCTGACGTTCCCTCTTCTAAGTCCCCTTTCCCCTCTGACATTCCCTCTTCTAAGTCCCCTTTCCCCTCTGACATTCCCTATTCTGAGGACCCTCCCAGCTCTGGCATTCCATATTCTGAGGCCCCTCCCAGCTCTAACATTCTTTGTTCTAAGAACCCTCCCAACTGACATCTCTTGTTCTAAGGCCCTTCCCAGCTCTGACCTTCTCTGATGACCTGTAGGACTGACTTAGACCCCCCTGCCCTCCACCTTCCTGCAGGCAGAGAACCTGCTGCTGGACGCAGAGGCCAACATCAAAATCGCTGACTTTGGCTTCAGTAACGAGTTCACACTGGGCTCAAAACTGGACACCTTCTGTGGAAGTCCCCCCTATGCAGCCCCAGAGCTATTCCAGGGCAAGAAGTATGATGGGCCTGAGGTGGACATCTGGAGCCTAGGGGTCATTCTCTACACACTGGTCAGCGGCTCCTTGCCCTTTGATGGCCATAACCTTAAGGCAGGTGCTGGGCTGGGCCCTACCGATGGCTTGGGAGGGAAGGAAAGAAGGAGGGAAAGAGGGAGGGATGGAGAGAGGGAGGGGAGGAGGGGGAATGGAAGGAAGAAAGGAGGGAGGAAGGATTAGAGGGAAGGAAGAAGGGAGAGAGGGAGGAGAGGAGGGGAAAATAGATGGAGGGAGGGAGGAGGGAGAGAGGGGAGAATGGGAGGAGGGAAAATGGAAGGAAAGAAGGAGGGAGAGGAGGAGGGAAGGAGGAAGCTCACTGCCCTCCCAGAGTTGCTAACCCTCCCTATCCCTGGTCTCCACAGGAACTTCGGGAGCGGGTCCTCAGGGGCAAGTACCGGGTTCCCTTCTACATGTCCACAGACTGTGAGAGCATCCTCCGAAGGTTCTTGGTACTGAACCCAGCCAAACGGTGTACCCTTGAGGTGAGAGCTTTGGGCCCACCTCCCACTCCCCCCTTGTGCCTCCATCTCACCACCAACCTCCTGTCTCTCTCCTCTCTTTTCTCCATCCCTCTTGTATTGTCTTCTGTGACCACCCAAACTCTTCATTTCCCTCTCCAAATCCTGCCTTCATTAGCAAGGTGGGGGTGAACCCCAGAATTCCCTGCCTCACCTCTGATTGGCAGCTTCTTTGGGATGACAATAATTAGCTAACAAGCTATGGGGATGATTATAGGCTGCTGGGGGACCCAGACAGTGCGGAGGAGGGAGGGAGGGAGAGATAGACCGGGAGCCCTGAGGCAGGCAGGGAACGTCTGAATGGGGGAAGGTGCCCATTTGTGGTGGGGGAAGAGAGTACCTGGACTTGTCTTTCCCTAGTCTGTCCCACAGTTCAGTCTCTTCCCTCTTGCCCATTTTCTGGCCCCCACAGCAAATCATGAAGGACAAGTGGATCAACATTGGCTACGAGGGAGAAGAGCTGAAGCCATATACTGAGCCTGAGGAGGACTTTGGAGACCCCAAGCGCATTGGTAAGGACAAGAGCAGCACTTTGGGCATCTTAGAACGTAAGACAGTAGACCTTTGGGTGTTAGGATTGTATGATGTAAGAGCTAGGAGGGTCCTTGGAACTTGGAATGTTAGGTCCAGAAGGGGCCATAGATCAATGAATGTCAGTGCTGGGAGGAGTCTTAGAACAGGGCTGGGAAGGCCCTTAGAACAGGGAATGTCAGAGTTGGGAGATGCCTTAGAACAGGAGCATCAGAGAGGAAGGAAAAAATTCATTAGAGGAACCACAGAAAGTTGTGGGGAGGCCTCGGACAGTTGGGACCTCCTTGATGGGCCTCTCAGGGTTCTTTCCTCACCATTCTGGGGAAATGGGAGGAAGTCTTGGGAGCTGAAGGTCTGGAGAGCTATGTTGACTCCTTGTCCCTCTTTCTCCAGAGGTGATGGTGAGCATGGGCTACACCCGGGAAGAGATCAAAGAGGCCTTGACGAGCCAGAAGTACAACGAGGTCACAGCCACTTACCTCCTGCTGGGCAGGAAGAGTGAGGTCTGTGGGCTCCCAGGGGCTCCCAGCTGATAGCCCAGGGGAAGAATGCCAAGGAGGTGGAACTGATTATTTAGGGGGAGGGGAGAGGGACTCAGAGTCAGCTCATTTGGATTTATCAGCATCTACTAAGCACCTACTGCATGCCAGGCACTATTTAAATGCTGGGGATCCAATGACTCGCAGCAAAGAGTCCCTGCCCCCAGGGGATTCTGGTCCATGGGGCTGGCAGGCGTCAGACTGCTCATGAGGTAAGTAGGGAGGCGGCATTTGACTGAGGCTCTTTTCCTTGTCCCCCAGGAGGGTGGAGACAGGGGAGCCCCTGGGCTGGCTCTGGCTCGAGTTCGAGCACCCAGTGAGGCAGCCAATGGCCCCAGCAAAAGCTCCAGCTCCAGCCAGAACAAAGGCCAGAGGAGTTCTTCGTCGACCTATCACCGGCAGCGCCGGCATAGCGACTTCTGTGAGTGACCTTCCCCTGCTCTGCTCCTGAACCTCTCTGGGGACCACCCCCATTCCCATCCTTCCCATCCTGGGCCATGAGGCAGGAATGGCCCCACTGGGTGATGGCAGGAGCCTGGGGCCCAGCATCACCAACCCCTAAGTTCTGGTTCTGCCCACAAGTAGCTGGTTGACCCTAGGGAGGTCCTTTCTCCTTGGGCCTCAATTTTCCCCTCTAGAAAAAGAACTTTAGACCAGTTTCTTACTAGGGAGGAATAAAGTAAATCCTCCCATCCTGGGATAGTGATTTCTTCTTCTAAATCCCTTCTGCCTCCAAATAGAGGTCCAGTATTTTGTGATCCCATCCTCCCCACCAAATGTAGCACCAATGCAATATTCACAGAACCCACAGTCATGATAAATATACTTGCATAGTGCTTGATTGAAAAATATAACAGACTCTCCATATATAAGACAAAAGCAAAACATTTATTCTGACATCAGAAAACTGACTCCCCAAACCAGTAAGCCAGTTCTACCATCTTGGGGAGCAAAGAAATTAATAAGCCACAACAGCACAGAAAGCGACACCATCCTTTAGCCTTCCCACAAACTAACACAAGACCAATATTTACTCACAAGCCTATTTGTCTCCCCTAGAAGAGTCCTCTTCTCCCAACTGTCTAGCTTGCTCTGACTCCCAGCTTCCTGTGGGCTCTGCTCCACCCTTCAACAAACTCCTTCTACTACAAGCTCCATGTAATGACATTCAGGCTATTAGGAGGCAGAGTATATTTTCAAAGCAAGGAAGGTCTTCAAATTCCCTTAGGCTTATTAAGGGGCAGGGAAGATCTTCAAATTCTCATTATCATAATACCTTCCTAGTATTCTTTTTTTTTTTAAATTAAAAAATGTACTGATATCTTTCATTTTAAAATCACCCTCCTTTCCTTATATATCCCCACCTAAAGAGCTATCCCCTGTAAAAGAATAAAAAAAGCAAGAGAAAAAAGGCTCCAAGGCAAAAGTAACCAACATGCCAACTGAACCCAACAAAATATGCAATGCTCTGTACCCATAGCCCCTCACCTCTACAAAGAAGGGAGGTGTAGCTTCCTTCTCCTCTGAAATCATTACAATTATAGTTACACAGCATTCAGTTTAGGGTTTGTGGGTTTGTTTTTTCACTGTCCTTTCCATTTATATTATTGTGGGATTATGCTATGTTTTATTCCTGGCCCTTGCCACTCTGCATCAGTTTATTTAAATCTTTCCAGGTTTCCCTAGATTCATCACATTGCTCATTTCTTGCAGCAGATTCACATACAATGGTTTGTTTAGCCATTCCCCAATCAATGGGCATCTTACTTTGTTTCTAGTTCTTTGCTACCACAAAAAAAGTGTTATTATCAATATTTTGGTGTATATGGTATCTTTCCTTTTGGTCACTGATGTCCCTTAGGGGGTATGACTAACAGTGGTATCTCTAGATTAAAAGGAATGGACATTTTAGTCACTTTCTTAGCGTAATTGCAAATTGCTTACCAGAAAGAGAACACCATTTCACAGCTATACCTATATGGCATTGATGTGCCTGCTTTTCCACAACCCCTCCACCGCTGGCTTTTTCCATCTTTTATTGTCTTTGCCAGTTTGTTACAGGGTTTGAGGTGAAACCTCAAAGTTGTTTTAATATTTGCTTTTTAAAAAATTAATTGATTTTTAGTTTTCAATATTCACTTCTATAAAATATTGAGTTCTAAATTTTCTCCCCCTCCCCAAGATGGCATGCAATCTGATATAGGTTTTATATATACATTCATATTAAAGTTATTTTCACATTAGCCATATTATAAAGAAGAGTTAGAGCCACGAGAAAGAAGAAACAAGAAAAAGAGAGAACAAGTAGTATGTTTCAATCTGCGTTCAGACACTGTAGTGTGGAGTCTGTGTGTGGTCGGCATTTTCTATCACGAGTCTTCCGGAGTTGTCTCGGATCCTTGCATTGCTGAGAAGAGCTAAGTCTATCAAAGTTAGTCATCGCATAATGTGGCTGTTACTGTGTATGATGTTCTCCTGGTTCGGCTCACTTCACCCAGCATCAGTTCATGTAAGTCTTCCCAGGTTTTTCTGAAGTCCATGTGCCCGTCATTTCTTTTAGAACAAGAGCATTCCATGACACTCATACACCGCAACTTGTTCAGCCAATCCCCGATTGATGGGCATCCCCTCGATTTCTAGTGCTTGACCGCCACAAAAAGTTTCTTCTTTTGTTTTTAGTCATTTGGAGCATTCTTTGCCCTACTTCACTTCAATCCAATTCACTTGCGAGTTGTGACTTCACCTTCCTGATGTCATGTTCCTCTTAAAGAACAAAGGACATGCCATGATTGTGGACACATTATTTGTCTGACATAATTGTAAAGAATTGAGCACAGTGCCCAACCCATAGCAAGCACTATATAAATGTTAGCTATTATTATTATTATTATTATTTTTAAAATTGTCCATATCATTTGATCACTTATCAAGGGGGAATGGTTTGGGCCTTTTATATTATGTCTGATCCTAATCAGACTTTCCCCCACCTGACAGCTTTTCTTCATATTCTAGTTGCATTGTTTTACTTGCAAAACCTTTTTGTTGTTGTTGTTGAGTTGTCTCAGTCATGTCTGACTCCTCATGACTCCACCTGGGGTTTTCTTGGCAAAGATACTGGAGGGGTTTGCCATTTCCTTCTCCAGCTCATTTTATAGATCAGGAACCTGAGGCAAACAGGGTTAAGGGACTTGCCCAGGGTCACACAGCTAGTGGTTTGCCATTTCCTTCTCCAGCTCATTTTACAGATGAGGAAACTGAGGCAAACATGGGTAAGTGACTTGCCCAGGGTCACACAACTATTGTCTGAGGCTGGATTTGAAATCAGGTCTTCCTGACTCCAGGAATAGAAGCTGTCTATCCACTGCACCACCTAGCTCCTCTGCAAAACCTTTTTAATTTCACATAATCAAAATTATCTGTCTTAATCATCACTAATGTCCCGTGTTCGGCTAAAAAGTCTTCCCCTGGTCTTAACAGCATCAGAGCTCAAGCTGCACTGCACTATAAAGCCGTAATTGTCAAAACAGTTTGTGAATGAGAAAGAGAAGTTGGCCGGGGGAGCGGATCAGATCCGCGACTTGCAGAAGCGAACGAGCGAATGAGCGCAGCGACGCGCTGTCTGATACACCCGAACGTCACGGCCACTGGGGCAAGGACGCACTGTCTAACACACCCGAACGTCACGGCTACTGGGGCAAGGACGCGCTGTCTGACACACCCGAACGTCACGGCTACTGGGGCAAGGACGCGCTGTCTGACACACCCGAACGTCACGGCTACTGGGGCAAGGACGCGCTGTCTGACACACCCGAACGTCACGGCTACTGGGGCAGCGACGC
>JAQQSW010004761.1:0-14364 GCA_028646575.1 Pseudocheirus occidentalis | reverse complement strand
TATGAGAAATCAAGATACTATAAAACAGATCCAAACAAATGAAAAAATAGAAGGCAATATGAAATATCTCACTGGAAAAAGCCACTGACCTGGAAAATAGATCCAGGAGAGATAATTTTAAAATTATTGGACTACCTGAAAGCCATGATCAAAAAAAGAGCCTAGACACCATCTTGCAAGAAATCATCAGACAAAATTGCCCTGGTATTCTAGAACCAGAAGGCAAAATAGAAATTGAAAGAATTCACCATTCACCTCTTGAAAAAGATCCCCAAAAGAAAACTCCTAGGAATATTATAGGCAGGTTCCAGAGTTCTCGGGTTGGAGAAAATACTGCAAGCAGTCAAGAAGAAGCCATTTGAGTAGTGTGGAAATACAATCAGGATAACACAAGACATAGCAGCTTCTATGCTAAGGGATCAAAGGGCTTGGAATATGATATTCCAGAGGTCAAAGGAGCTGGGATTAAAACCAAGAATCACTTACCCAGCAAAACTGAGTATAATGTTTCTGGGGAAAATATGCCTTTCTAGAAACTGGTGGTGAGGGGAAAGAAAATGGGGGAGTATGTAAGATGGAACAGATTAGGCAAGGAATATTCAGTAGGCTAGCTATTTTGGGGTGGGGGTAGGGGAAAGATGGGGAGAAAAATTTGTAACTCAAAATCTCATGGAAATGAATGTTGAAAATTAAAAATAAAAAAAGAATGTATTTTTATTTTACAAATTCAACATGGAAAAGATATTAAGCTTGTTTTTCTTCATTTCATGTGCCAGAACTTGGAGTGATGGGTGGAAGGTGTCTATAGGCGAATAGCTGTCCCCAAATGTAGTTTCAGGCAGTAGTAGGTTACCTCATCACTAATGCCTTCATGAAAAAAAAATCTGGATGACAATATCTTGGATATTTCATTGAGATGACTCTTTTGGAAAGCAAGCTATCAGACTAGATGGTTTATAAGGTATTTTCTAATCCTGAGATCTATGAATATTATAAAACATTAGGAAAGGTACAATTTCTTATTGGAAAAATGGAATAAAATATTGTGTAAAATGTATCTAGACTAATGCTTTGTACCATACACCACAATAAACTCATTAGATCAATATTCTATTTCTATTTGTCTATGTGTTTCTTCTTACCCTCATAAATGCTAGCAGGGACAATTTCTTTTCTCTGTGTGTTTTCTATGCATGACTATGCTATACAAATATTTTTAGGATGAATTAGAAATATATTCCCATGGAAAGAATTTATTTGATTAAGATAATTTCTTCCTTCTCTTAATTTTTTTTAGATTGGATCTCCTTTTCCTGTGTACACTGGAATTATAGTAGACACTCCTGGGACCATTCTCTTTTGTTTTTTAAAATAATTTTTTAAATTTGTTTTTTTGTTTACGTCATTAATTTTCATGAGATTTTTCAATTACAGATTTTCACCCCATCTTTCCCCTACTGTGCCACCTATCTTCCCTCATTTTTTCACTTTTTTTTTTTTGCTTTTTTAAAAAGTGATCTTAAAGTATAGGTCTGACAATGTTACCTTCTCTCCCATTGCCCTTACTGAACAAACTCCTCCAGCCCCCACTAAATAAACTCCAGTGGCTCTTTTTTTTTGCCTCCAGAATCTAATACAAAATTCTCTGCTTGGCATTCAAAGCTTGTCAGCACCTGGGCTCCTCATACCTTTCCAGTTTTCTCCCTGTCATGGACTCTTCAATTCAGTGACACATATATCTTTGTTGTCCCAGAAATAATACACTGCCATTTCTCAACCCTGGGGCATCTTTTCTGGCTCCTTCCCACCATTCCTGGAATTGTCTCCCTCCTGATCTTTGCCTACTAACTTCCTTTAAGTTCCAACTAAAAACTCATCTTCAAGGTTTCTCAGGAATCTTTTCATGCCCCTCTTAATTGTTGTGCCTTACCTCTTTTAAGTATTTCCACTTTATCTTGTATGTACCTTGTTAGTATATCTTTGATTTTTGTTTCCCTCAATAGATTGTGGGCTTCTTGAGGAAGACAATGTCTTTTTCACTTTTTGTTTCCCTAGAACTTAGTCCAGTGCCTGGCACATAGTGGATACTTAATAAAGGTTTATTGATTGACTGACTGACTGCCCTAGACTGTCTGACTAAGTATGAGTCATAAGTTACAATCTCTAAATGTACACTAATGACAAATCCAGAAATTCTAGGTTTGAAAAATTCTCCCTCTTGAAGAGCCTCTTCTCCCTCTATTCTTCTTCAAGGTAGACTTTCTTTCCTGCCAGAAGGGGAAGTAGGAGATTGGGGCCAGTGGCCACCACTCTGTTCTCCTCAGCCAGAGGAGATATCAGGCTAGAAGTATTTCTATTTTCTTCCTCACATATTGGTGGTGTAGGGGATATATTTGGGTCCAAGCTAACTTTTGGTCACTTTGCAATTTTGGGGAGAAAGGGAATCCCAAGTTCTATATCCAAGGTTTGACCCCTTCATCCACCTAATATTAGTTCCACAATGAATAAACATAGCAAATAGCAAAGAAACTCATTTATCCACGTCACAGCTAATTAGCAATTAGAGAACATATACCCAAGAGAATATAGGCTAGATAATAAAAAGCAAAGGACCCCTTCCATTGGGATGGGATAATAACTCAACCAAGGAAGAGAATACTGAATCTCGCATAAAGGGAAACTCCCTAACGTTGCTAGAATAGCAAGCTGGGAATAGGGATAGGAGAGACACTGACCTCTCCTCCCATAATGTTTTTCTTCAGAAACTTCAAGTAGGGTTGACCACTTTCATCTTCTCTACTGAAAATGGAAGCCAATTCAATGTTCAAAGAAAATCTAAAGCTTGACCAGTCCACAGAGGGGACTATTAAGAGCTAAAAGTCTCTGTCTTTCACTAACTCCTCCCTTCTTTTCACATAGAGCAGGACCTTTGTCTCTACCCAGAGGAGATTGTCCCCTACCAAAGGGCTTTGTGACAATGGGTACATTTGTAAGCAAAGTCCATATTCACAATAACAGAGTTTGCTATTGTTGGATAACAATATTAGAAAACCTTTCTATAGAACTCAAACTGTCCTTCCTATAATTTCTCCTAACAATCCTCCATTCCACTTTTACCCTTTGAACTATGCCTCCTTCCTAAAATTCTGTGTGAAGATTTCATTAATTTCTAAAACAAAGAAACAAAACCCCCACAAAAACTCTCTTCCTTTTAGAATATGTGGGCATTTGGCTTTGCCTAGTTTCTGGGAACTTGTCTTGCCCCTCAAATTTCCCATTACTCAGAATTCTGTGCTCACTTTTGTAAATACTTTCAGTATCTCAGGGTATAACACATTTAGGTCAGGAGACGTGGATCCATCTGACATTGCTACCTTCTCTTCTACATTCTCCTCAGTCATTTTGGAACCTTAACCAATTTTCTTAACTAAATATAATCCTCCTCTGTGCATAGGAGATATTCATGAGGCCTTTTAGGTGTAACTTAAGTAGTAAACTGACTGTATTTCATATGAAGATAGGATGGGGGTAAAATATGGGAAGCCACAATAGATGAGTTGGAAGTAGACTAAAAATGTTAAATTCTGGCTTCTCTTATTCACTAATTAATATTTTACCATATTCACCAGTCAGTCAACAAGCATTTGTCAAGTACTTATCATGTACCAATCACTGTGCTAAGCATTGAGAATTCAAAGAAAGACACAAACAAGGTCTCTGCCCTCAAGGAGCTCATAGTCTAAAGAGAGAGACAGCATGCAAACAACAACAACAAAAACAACAACAAACTATATCTATACTTATATAGATATACTTTTTTGCACATATCTGCAAAATATATACAATGTATTTATAGGTTTTAGATATATGTGTATATAAATTTATATATATATATATACATACATATATATGTACACATATATTTAGAGAGAGCCCTTCTCTTTCTTATTGCTTTAAACATAGCTAAAAAGCCTATAAACTTGCATGAGGATGCCCTGAAATGTAGATTTTGGGAAAAGATGCTGGTACAGCTTTTATTTCTGTCTGTATTGAGAATAAGGAAATCCTGGGGATTTGTCTACTCAGTGATCTGGTGTAGGCTGAAAAGTACTTTTCCTCTGTATACAAAATATGCTCCTTTTCCCAGGCAGTGGGAATTCAGACACTTTACTAGGAAATAGCACCTTGAAGGACATGATAGAAAACTTTTTCCAGATGTTAGATCTAAATAGCAGGTGGGTAGCACAGGCACTTTTCTTCATGATCTGTGGCTGTGTGTGAGGGGAAAGAGAAAAAATACAGAGAGGCAGAGGAGAGAGATCTCATTGAATGACAAAATAAAAATCTCCAAATATGGCTTAACTATTTTGTTTCAAGTTCTTTCCTCTCAACAGAATATAAAAAACAAAACAATCTTCCTGATATGGTATCTAGTTCCTGAGGAAGGAGGCAGGGCTATAAACAAGCCCACTACCTGCTCATGTGACCACATAATGTTAAACAAAAGCATTTAATACATTGTATGGACTATTTTGTTTTTATCATATCAAAATAACTTTCTTTTCATTTTTTAATTTAAAATTCCCCTTTATTATTACTTTTTCTTTTGCTTCCAAGGAAATACAGAAAGTAAAAAAAATTGAAAGTTGTCCATTTATTATAAATTCAGTTGTACAAAAAAAATGTTTGCCTTGGTAACAGAGATCTTGGATAAAATCTTAGAACAACTCATCATTCCATCATGTTTTTGCAACCGTGATTTTGAGGGTCATGTCATAGCTCTTGTGCCAATCTATGCCTGGCTAGCCTATTCAGCTGTGGTTTGTCAAGCACAAATTGGCTTTTGAAGATTGAGGATGGACAAAGATCTGAAAGGGATGGCAAAGAACTTTAAATAAACTGTGAAGTGTCTGTGCTGATTTGTGAATTATTTTGTCCAGGTCCAAAAGGATGACTTAGGGGTTCAAAGAAGAGTTTGAAGCATTTAATAGTGTGACTAAAGTTTAGAATGTAGAAATACTATCCCAGAGATCTGAAAAAGTACCTACTAGTCCCCGTGGCTCAAAGTCTTCACTCCACAGCCTAATTAAGGGGATCTAGTCCTTTTCAAGTAACCACACTCATTGATTTTGGTGTCTTAATGACTCCCCATATTTTACACCCAATCCTATCCTATGAAATATAGTCAGTTTATTACAGCAGTGACACCAAAAAGGTCACATAGCTTCTCCTCCCTGTCACAGATTTCAGTTGTTATAAAAATTAGTCATGAACCCCCCTTTAGCATTTAATGCACATGAATTACTTACTATGGTAGTTATATACACCAGTCTTATCTTCTTCCACCCTTGGTGTTCATGAACTACAGACTTTAATTAGTCCTTGCATGTTTGCACAGATGAAATTTTGACACATTTTGTAGCAAATAGGTCCCTTGATTTCATAAAGTAAGTCCAAACTCTTGTCTTTTTTGTTGGAAGCAAGTGAAGATTCTAATTAGTTACCCCAGATGACAGACTATTCTAAATTCCAAATTTTTTTTAAATCCCTGTAAAAATTATTTTAAAAGTGAATTTAGATCATATACTAACCTCTATCATTCCATTTTAAAATATCATGGATGTCGTATTGCCACTATGACACTTTTCCTAAGGATATTATTCCCTGATATTGGAACAGATCTCCCTATGTCTTCAACAACTATTTCTGAGTGAAATATACTTTTCAAAGACGAGTCCACACATACCAGAGAAAGGAATTTTTTGAGATGTGGAATTATGATTTTTATATTAATTGATAACATATGTGTAAATAAATATGCTAATAATTAGTTTTCTCAAGAGTTGTCTCTCAGGCTCAGGAGTCAGAGCTCACAATATAGCTTGAAATGATTGGTCAAAACTCTGACAATGCTCACAATCATTGGACTATAAGTGAAGCAAACCAAAGATTGCGGAACCTGTTCCCATCACAGAACTCTAGATCTGTACCCTAGAGGAAGTGATCACAACTCCCAAAGACTTGCCTCCAGAACTGTATTGTGGGATTTGTGGGGTTTTTGTGGGAAACCACTAAATGGTTATTTGTAATTGATCTTCCCACCTTGCTCCCCACTTGTGATTTAAGTATATAACTCATGCTTTTACTTCAACTCCAAGAACATTCCTCACTCTGAAACTGATTAATTGAATTACTTGATTATTGGCATTCCCATCTCTAGGCCTGTTTTGTGAGGCTCTGAGCATTCTCAGGTTGGAAGATTGGCTTGGTAAAAATCCTGTTAACAGAGGATAATTTCAACTATGATAGCTCTTCCTGTACCTGTACTCCTTTCTAGTATATATAATTATGTAATTGTATTATAAATGTAAGTTTTAAAGTGTCTTTAAGGTTTCTGTTTAATATTTTTGGAGAAAGAAACAACTCCTTTAGAGATTAGTTTGTCTAACTAGATGAAATTTATTAGAGAAAAATATAAAAATTTACACTTATTTTAAAAAATCATCAGTGTAAGAAGCAGACCTGGCTAGCAACAGAATTAAAAGATCTGGAGGCTTTAGTGGCCTCTAAGTTCAATAGTGGGCAGTTTTCAAAATGTATTGAATGCCGGGTCTGTAGTCAGAAGGACTGATCTTCCTCAGTTCAAATCTGACCTCAGAAAGGTATGACGTGTAGGACTCTGGGCTTGATCCAGTTTGCCTCAGTTTCTTTCTTTGTAAAATGAGCTGGAGAAGGAAATACAGGATACTCCAGTATCTCTGCCAAGAGAACCCAATGGGATGATGAAGAGTCAGACATGACTGAAACAAGTGACCAACAATGAGAAGTTCGATAATATAACACATATTAAAAGGAACATAGCATCCACAAGAAAGGGGATAGTAGCACTGTCCTCTTCTTTGGATGGATGACATATATATTACTGAGCCCAATTTCAGGTAAAATTTCAAGATAGATGTTGATGAATTAGAGCAATTGCAGAGGAGGGTGATGACAGAACTGAAGGCTATGAGAAGGATGCTGTCTTCAAGTATCCTCAGAACTGTCATATGTTATTGGGTATAGCCTCATTCTGCCTGATCTCAGAGATAAAACCTACAAGAAATAAATGGAAGTTATATTTTTTCTTCCTCTTTTCCCTTTTCCTTTCTCCCTCCTGTTTCTTCTTCTGCGTTTTTCTCCTTTCATCTGTCCATCTAGGTAAGTGGTGTAGTGGATAGATTGTTGGACCTGGAATCAGGAAGTCCTCAATTCACATTTGACCATAGATATTTACCAGTTGTGTGACCATGGGCAAGTCACTTAAGCTCTTTTTGCCTCAGTTTCCTCAGGTGTAAAATGGGGATAATACTAGCACCTACCTTACTGGGATGTTCTGAGGATCAAATGGTATAATAATTGTAAAGAATTTAGCACAGTGCCTAATACATGCTGATTGCTATATAAATGTTGGCCCTTTAAAATAATAATAATAATAATATATGTAATAATTTTATTATCTATCTGTCTGTCTGTGATTCTCACAAGGGCTTTAATTTAAAATTGCACTAAGACTTTTGGGATGCCATATGTGTGTGCATATATTTGTGTTCATATGCATACATGTATGTATAAATATGCATATACATATACATGTGTGTGTGTGAAGAAACTTAGTAACTTGAAGGCTCAAGGGAGATTGAAGAAGACTGGAGTTCTTCTGCTCTCTGCAATTGCCTTGCCCTTCATGCAAGGCAGGACATTTATCTCCCCCAATAAGGAAAGACTCCCCTACGAATGGGCTTTGGGAATGGGTTACATATATGCATGTTAACTATATGTATACATATATGTATTTATATACACATATATAGACACATGTATCTATATGTAAAAAATTAGTATATATCATCTAATGGAGTGACAAGTTACGACTTCAGGTAACATACAACCAAGCATACCAATACCTCCTGAAACAGAGAAATTGTCCGTTGGTGCAGATTAAGGCATACACCTTTGGCTATGCCCAATGAGCTTATCTGTTTTGTTTGACTCTACTTATTTGTTGCAAGGGAATGTTCCTACCAGGAGGGGACAATGGGAAGAGATAACAATGTTAAAACAAACAATAAAAGAGAAAAAAATAAACAATCATAAAACATAGAATTTAGAGGTGGAAAGGAGCTTAGAGGTCATCCAGTTCATCTCTTTCATTTTATAAGTGAGGACACAGTATGTCCATTCAGGCAGAAAGAGGATATATGAGAATGATTAAAATGATGAAGACAATGAATACAATGACTATGAGTATTACTATTACCTCAAAGATGACTACTACTACTACTACTACTACTACTACTACTACTACTACTACTACTACTACTACTACCTTACAATTTCCCATGATGGAAATAAAGATCTATCTTTTAATCAACATTGTACTAATGTGGTTCTATGACAGTGAAATAGAGGTCAATAGTCTGAAAAGAACTAAAAATGAGCAGTTTCCAGAGAGTAATGAAGAGACTTATAGCAAATATGAGCAGGTTCTTGTATATAACCAATGAAGACTATTGAAGAAATGGAACAAAAGAGGTCAATCAATCATGTAGTAAACATTTATTAAGCTATTATTATGTGCCAGGCTCTCAGCTAAGTTCTGAGGATACAAAAAGAGACAAAATACAGTCCTTGCCTTCAAAGAGCTTAGAATCTAATTAAGGTGAAAAAATATCAACAAATACATACAGAGCAAGCTATATGCACAATAAATAGCAAATAACTAATAGAACAAAATCACTAGAATTAAAAGGAGTTGGGGAAGGCTTTCAGTAAAAGATGGGATTTTAGTTGGGACTTAAAGAAAGCCAGGGAAGTCAATAGGCTGAAATGAGGAGAGAGTGTTACAGGCATGGGGGACAGCCAAAAAAAAAATCCAGGAGCTGAGACAAAATGTTTTCTTCATGGAACAGCAAGGAAACCAGTGTGTAAGAAAAAAGTGGGAGGGGACTAGGTTATGAAGGGCTTAGAATGCCAAGCAGAGCATTTTATATTTGATCCTGGAGGCACCAGAGAACAACTGGAGTTCATCTAATGTGTGTGTGTGTGTGTGTGTGTGTGTGTGTGTGTGTGTGTGTGTGATGTGATTGGACATTAGAACTTTAGGAAAATCACTTTAATGTTGAAATATTGGATGAATTGGAGTGGGGAGAGACTTGAGGTAGGCTGACACTAGCAGACTGTTACAATAGTTACCAAAGGAATGTATGATAATAAAAGAAGATGGGATGGTTATAAAATGATGAGGTTGACATTTAGAATGTTCTCCTTGTGTACTCATATCAGTAATAAATGAAAAAATGAAAGAATGAATGAATGAATAAGGCCTCTGATTCATTGGGTGACTTGCCTCTTGTGGTGAACTTAGAGGGGAACATGAATAAGAATTATGCAGGATGAACAGGCATTGACAGGATGTAGTCTTCATCGTGGGGGGCACTCCCAAGTAAATAAGATCATAGATCTGTTTGAACATAGGAATATCACTGTCACATAGGTTAGAAGAGACAGACCTGGGATTCAAAAACAAGTTTTCTGTGAGCTCAATACTTTTTCCATTATAGAATGAATTGTGTAAAGACAGTGAACTCCTTTTTCCTGAACTTTCTCAAGTAGAGGTCAGTTATGAGGAATGCTGTTGAAATGAATCATCCATGGGATAGGGCTTACAATAGGGTTTGCAATTCTAATATTATGTGGAGTATATAGAAATTAGAAAAAGCTAGAAGTACATCAATAATAACAAATCCCACCAAATAACAATATAACCCTCAACGTCCCATAAAAAACAGCTACAATTCTATATTTAAAGGGAGATAGAAAACATGAATTAAATAGGAGTATAAATTGTGTACAGAACTCATTTAGGAAATTGCTTCCCTTTGGGAAACTGATGCCAAGCTGTTCCTTGCTGAAGCCAATTAACACAGACATTGTCAAGGTCCTGATATATATTTTTTGAATCATAGAACACCATGATCTCAGAGGACCTAAAATTGTACAGTAGTTGATCCAAGGGTCAATGGAAAGTTTCATGCTAGACACAAACAAGCTGTGATGTGTGATTAAGATTAAATGCACAAGGGCTTTTTATAAAGTTAAGGATAGATATTATTGGAAAAGATGAGTTGGTTAAATAAGAAAAGTTAGGAATGGCAGGTAAAGGGCCTCATATTGGTAACCATGAAATATTAAAAAAAAAGATGCCATTAGTAAAATAAGCAAGTAAATAGATAAATGAATAAAGGACTCAATAAACAAAATAAAACAAATAAACAACACAAGAAAGTCTTCAGTGGATCTGTTTTATTTTTTTAATTATTTTAGTTAACAGGAATTTATTTTCTCCCCCTGCCACTCCGTACTTCATTGCAAATCTTTCAGAAAGATTTTTTTTTTTTACATATATTGATCAGGTCTTTTCTTTCAAACCACTTAGCTCCATAATTAGCCATTTTGGCTACCTACTCTAGAATATCTATCTACCACTCTATATCTATCTACCTACTCTAGAATATTCTATCTACCACTCCTTTGTTCTTTTGGTACCAAGTACTAAATCACCTGATATTGTTTGCTTCTACTTTGATTTTGGGATCTCCCCACCCACCCAAATAGGAAGCCACTGTATGGCCTAGACCAGAATGTTATAGCATAAACTTCACCCCCAACACAGGAAGGCTTTAGTTAGTGTTAGGGAACCTATAAAACTTGTTATAAAATGGAGGTGGAGGTGGGAGAGGGGATAGTATGGCACATTGAACTTATAAGAAGTAGCCCTTTGAAATATGACTAGGCAGCATGATCAGGTTTCAAAATCATTTCCATAGCTCAGATCCTACATACAAAGTCCAAATACCTTAGACTGGTATTCAAAGCTGCTGATGATCTATTCTCTGACTTAACCTCTATACTTATCTCATGGTACTCCCTTTTATATATAGGATCATCTCTTGCCAAATGCTGGATTATTTAACATTCCTTGAATTCATCCTTACCTTTTTTAGCCACCATATACTTGCCTGTGCCATCTTCTTTTTGGTTTGGTGTTATTCTACCCCATTTTCCACTAGTTGAAGTCTTATACCTCTTTTAGGAATTTGCACAGTTATCACCTCCTCCATAAAGGCTCCCCTAAACATATTCCATTCTTACTGAAAGTTATCTCTCCCTCCTCAGAAATATTGTAGGGATAGGAACAGGAACTATTTTTTCTTGGCATAGGAAACCCCTAGGTTTATACACACACACACACATATGTATATATATATATATCAAAATATTCTATTATCAAGGCTGATAATATTCTATTATCAAGGCACTCTCTCTTTATCTCTCTCTCTCTCTGTGTCTCTCTCTTTCTCTTTCTCTCTCTCCCTTAAAATATTATAGCACTTGCCTATCTTTTCTGCTTTAATATAATCAATTTTGTATCATTCTTTTTTGTACATGTAGAAGGGTACACCTAGGCACTGTCCAGGATCTACTGACAAGACTATGGCTTTTTGATTGATTATGCCTCCTTTTCTTTTTTCTTTTTGAAATTTATTTACTTCTATCTTAGGACATTCAGTTCCACAAATTTTTGAGTTCCAAATTTTCTTCCCCCCTTATTCCTCCATCAGGCCCCCCCACGGTGTCATGCAACCCTATATAGGTTCTACATATACCTTTATATTAAACATCATCAAGTTGTAAAGAAGAATTATAATTAATGGAGTGAATAACGAGGAATAAGGAACAAAACAAAACAAAATGAAAAAGAGAGAGAGAGCAAGTAGTTTACTTCAGTCTGCACTCAGATTCCATAATTCTTTCTCTGGATATGGATAGCCTTTTCCAGTGTACACTGTTCTCCTAGTTCTGCTCCTCTCACTCAGCATCAATTTATGTAAGTCTCTCCAGGTTATTATGAAGTCCATCTGGTTCTCATTTCTTATAGCACAATATTATTCCATTACATTCATATACCACAACTTGTTTAGCCATTCCCCAATTGATGGACATGCCCTTAATTTCTAATTCTTTGCATCCACAAAAATACATTTGAGCTGCTATAAATATTTTTGTACATAGAAGTCCTTTTCCTATTTGTGTGATCTCTTTGGGATATGGCCCTAGAAGTGGTATTGCTGGGTCAAAGGGCACGAATATTTTCATAGCCCTTTGGGCATAGTTCTGAATTACTCTTCAGAATGGTTAGATTACTTCACAACTCTACCAAAAATATATTAGTCTTCCAATTTTCCCACATCTCCAGCATTTATCAGTTTCCTGTTTTGTCATGTTAACCAATCTGACTAGTTAGATGTGGTACCTAAGAGCTGTTTTGATTTGCATTTCTCTGATCAATAGTGATTTAGAAATTTTTTCATATGCTTATAGATATTTTTAATTTCTTCCTCTGAAAACTACCTGTTCTTTTCCTCTGATGACTTATCAATTGGGGAATGACTTCTATTCTTAAGAATTTGACTCCGTTATCTGTATGTTTTAGAAATGAGTCCTTTATCAGACACACTTTTTGGAAAAAAATCTTTCCTAATTTTCTGCTTTCCTACTAATCTTGGTTATATTGGGTTTGTTTGGGCAAAACATTTCAACATAATGTAATCAAAGTTATCCATCTTGCATTTTGTAATGCTCTCTCTTGTTTGCTAATAAATTTTTCTCTTCTCCATAAATGACAGGTAAACTATTCCTTGTTCCCTTGATTTTTATAGTATCATCCTTTATATCTAAATTGTATACCCATTTGGACCTTATTTTGATAGAGGATGTCAGATGTTGGTCTATGACTAGTTTCTGCCATACTATTTTCAGTTTTCCCAGGAGTTTTGTCAAATAGTGAGTTCTTATCCCAGAAGCTGGAGTCTTTGGGTTTATCAAATAGTAGATTACCATGGTCATTGACTACTGTGTCTTCTGTACCTATTCTATTCCATTGATATACCACTCTGTTCTTCAACCAGTACCAAGTAGTGTGGTGACTGCTGCTTTATAAAAGAGTTTAAAATCTGGCTAGGCCACCTTCCCTAGCAGTTCTTTTTATTAATTCCCTTGATATACTGGACCTTTTGCTTTTTTGGAAGAATTTTGTTACTATTGTTTCTAGCTCTACAAAATAGTTTTTGGTAGTTTGATTGTTATGGCACTAAATAGGAAAACTGATTTAGGTAAAATTGTCATTTTTATTATATTAGCTCGACCTAACCATGAGCATCTGATTCTCTTCCCCCACTCCCCCCATTATTTAGATTTGACTTTATGTGAAAAGTGTGCTGTAACTGTGTTTATACAGTTCCTGGATTTGTTTTGGCAGGTAGACTCCCAAATATTTTATAATGTCTACAGTAACTTTAAATGGAATTTCCCTTTCTATTTCTTGTTGTTGGGCTTTGTTAGAAATGTATAGGAATGCCAAGGATTTATGTGGGTTTACTTTAAATCCTGCAACTTTGCTAAAGTTATTTATTATTTCAAGTAGTTTTTTACTTGATTCTCTAAGTATATTGTCATATCATCTACAAAGAGTTATAGCTTAGTCTCTTCTTTGACTATTCTAATTCCTTCTACTTTTTCTTCTCTTATTGCTCCACCTACCATTTCTAGTACCAAATTGAATAACAGGAGTCATAGTGCACATCCTTGTTTCACCCCTGATCTTACTGGAAAGGCACCTAACATACCCATTACATATTATACTTGCTCATGGTTTTAGGTAGATGCTACTTATCATTTTAAGAAAGATTCCATTTATTCCTATACTTTCTAGTGTTTTTTTCTTTTTTTAAAGAATTATTTATTTATTTTCTTGTTTATATCATTCATTTCCACAAGATTTTGCATTACAAATTTGCTCCCCATCTTTCTCCCGCCCACCAAACCAAAACAGCCTTATCCCACTGTATAACCCCTCCCCCAATGTGCTCTCTCCTATGTTCTCCCTCATCACCCCTCTGACTTTCTGGCAGGGTAAGATGGATCTCCCTACCCCAGTGCCTGTATATCTTAATTCCCAGTTGCATATAGTTAATGATGATGATGATGATGATGATAATAACAACACATATACATATATATATATATATATATATATATTTAAACTTTTGATTATAGAACTTTATATTCTAGATTATTTCCCTTCTTCCCTCATCACTCATACTCACTGGAGAGACAAGCAATTTAACACAGGCTGTACATATGTAGTTACACAGAACATCTCCACAATGGACATGTTGTGAGAGACTGATTATATGTCCCTAATTCCTATCCCACCCCCCTTCCCCTACATTGTTCTATTCTCTACCTTGTCCCTGTCCTTTT
>JAQQSW010004760.1:0-14364 GCA_028646575.1 Pseudocheirus occidentalis | reverse complement strand
TTTTTTTAGCTCTGTGGAACTCTGCTTCCTGTGTGTGTGTGGGGGGGAAGGCTCTGTCCCAAATGTCTGGGGCCTTCACAGCTGCCAGAGCTATTAGTGGGGTGCTTCAGGTCCCCCTCCCACCTTTGGCTCACTGAAAGCACACCCAGGACCACCACTCAAGACCACGATCCAGATCCAGGCCTCTCATCGCAAGAGCCCTTGGCCCTGATCGATCGCCTCAGACCCCGTGCTATCTGCAGGCTGGGAACTCTGAAGCAGCCCAGTAGAGGCCGCTCCTGCTTTCAGACATTACTGCTGTCACAGCCACCTCTCGCTGCTTCCATGCCCTGGGAGTAGTTTGGCCAGACCGCTCTTTTCCCCCAAATTTAGCAAAATCCACTGACCTTTCTCTTAGCCTTTTTTTATTCTGGCCTGATAAATGTGGTAACTGTGCCTCCAGTGCAGCCAGTCTGCTCTCCTATAGACTCAGCTCCGTCCGACTACCCTGGTCCTGACTGGGCTGGGGTTTCTGGCTAGGCTGTCTACAGCTCCCAGATTGCTGCAAAGAGCTCCACCTGCTGAACTGCCTGTAGCAACAGATGTGTTTTCTGTATTTTGGAGAGTTTTGGAGCTCAAAAATTTGTGTAGAGTTCCATTTTATGGGTTTTTAGCATGGTTGTGTGGGAGCTGTGGAGCTTTGCTGCTTCTGCACCACCATCTTGGCTCTGCCCCCTAAGGATATATTTTTTAATCAAAACAGCTATTCTGTAATATGTAGGTCTTGAAAAACTGTCTAATGCAATAGGATACCAACAATTTTCTCTGGGACATAGAGAAAATAAGTATCAAAATTTAGACTCAAGCAAAGTTTATCCCAACTGTGAAGCTGGCTATGTAGTATTCTATACTACCTCTTACCAGATATACTATATATACTTAATAAGCATTTGTTTAGTTGAATTGAAGTTTCAAAGAGTTATAAAATGGTCATTGCCCTCAAGGGCCCTATAGTTTATTTGATGAGATGAGACTTATATGTAAAAAAGAAACAAAATTACAAAGTGGCACATGTAAAGTTACATATGAGTGATTCAGATATTACTAATCATAGGGAAAAAGCACTGACTTAAGGATAGGAGTTGTAATTGTAATG
This sequence comes from Pseudocheirus occidentalis, assembly GCA_028646575.1. NCBI lineage: Eukaryota > Metazoa > Chordata > Mammalia > Diprotodontia > Pseudocheiridae > Pseudocheirus > Pseudocheirus occidentalis. The sequence goes on along the minus strand of JAQQSW010004760.1, from coordinate 13,229 downwards.
GAATTTGGAGATGTCCCTGAATTGACTTGGCTTTTGGGTTGAGTGTTAAGACCCAGAGCTTTTGAATCCCACTTGTGGGATGGACTTGTTGACGTGAAGAGATAGGGCTGAACTGGGAGGAACTGTGAACTGAAAGAAAGGCTCAAGTCCAGAGAAATCCAAAAGAAGGACATTTGGGAGAGCAGTATCCAGTGTTGTGGAGTCTGAGTTCATGAGAAAGACTGCTGAGAGTACATTGGAGCTGCCCAGGACTTTTGAGAACTGCCACCCAGAGCTGCTGAGAAGTGAGGAGGCATGGCTATGATGGCAGTATGTTGTCTGTCTGTTTTGATGTTGTTTATCCAGATTGACCTGATGGTGGACAGTGCTGATGTTGTAGAGGTTCTGGAACCTGGATCTTGGTTCAGAAGCCCTTAAGAAGGATTTTCTTGTTGTATGTTCACAGAAATCTTGGAAGGGGGCCTTGCTGATATTTTCAGGGGTTCTGGGACTGTTCTACAGGCAGTGTGACTTGATGAGGACACTGACTATGGCTTTGTAAAGCCTTATCTCCCCAGGAACTGAGATTGCTAAGGGTTTGCCTGAGTGAAGATGAAAGAAGGGCCTTTCCTTGGGTTTTCCATCCTGAGATGATATCTTGACCATGTTATGGCTTAAGGGTGGATGACCTTTTGTGCTCTCCTGCTCCCTTTTGAGAAAGTGCTTGCTGGTAATGGATGGTGTAATTACTTTGAGGCCAGGGGTGGGAAACCTTTGGCCTTTTTGTGCTCTGTAATTGACCAAATGAATATACTTTGTTTAACATTGAAAACTGATCTCCATTTGAGAAGAGACTTTGACTGACTAAATGAATGTACTGTCTACGAGTGGAATAGCACCTGGATTGAATTGAGAACTTACTTGCTAAATGAATGAGTTATACTGTATTTTGACTTTCTCTGTTCTGTGAATTTTTGCTGAATAAACAGGGTTTGCTGTGCTGGTAATCCAAACCTAGGAAATAGCCTTTGGTTGGCATTACAGGGTTTTAATCAATATAATAGAAATAAAAGAAGAAAAATGCAAAACTAACAATTGCAACATTGCATAAATTGGATCCAATCATGTAATATTATGAAAAATAATGATAGAATTGATTATAAGACAAAATGGATATATTTTGTGTATAGAAGGAAATCATTTGAAAGACAAAGATGCCTACAGAATGAATATGTGTGTATGTATGTATATGTAAATCAGGAAAGTTAAATAATAGGTGTTTTATTTATACTAGCAAAGAAAGCCAAAATAAAAAATAAACATGCTAATAGACATAAATAGGGAAACTACATAATGCTTTAAAATATTATAGAAAAAAATCACAGTATCATATTTTCTTCAAGCACATTTTTTGCTCTGTGTCAACTCCATCCTCATTGCCTTGTCACGGTGAAGTGATGCCACCCTGAGACTGACTTGATGATGACTAAATCGATGACTAAATCCTTGCCCAGATACTCCATGTCATCAGAAGTCTCAGCTACATTGTCTACTCCCCTCATGCCATAGTATCCAGTTTGCTCCAATCCTTCACTGGTTGTCTTGCCTCTGTACATTTACCATGCTATACCACCACCACCTCTACCACCTGCTCAATTCTCCTTTTCTCCTGTGTATATTGTTTTTTCTCATCAACAAGCAAGGTCATTGAGAATAGGGGCCATCTTGTTTTCTCACTTAGGTGTGCCTAGTACTTAGTATACTGCCTGAAGCATAGTTTTTAATAAATCTTTTATTCCATCAAATCTAACCTGAGATGTACATGTACTTTAATGACATGCATTTAAATTCATGAAAAAGAAGTACCTGAATTGCAAAGACTTGAAAGATTAAATAGTAACTAATAATTTTAAGAGATTCAATTTCCCTCTCTCAAATTCAGATAAATCTAACAGAAAGAGAAACAAAAAAGGAAATAGAGTGGAATAAGCTATTGAAAAAAGGTCTCTCTGAAACATTTCATGTCTATTGAATGAGTACATTAAAGAATATAATTTTTTTACTTTAACAAATAAAGTTTGTTTATTTTACCCAGTAAAGGGTAAAAGGATTTTAAAAGGCGGAATATTAGATTAGCCCTCTTCAGATTATAACAGCAAAAATGATAATCAATATGGGAAATACAATTAGAAAAAAATTAATAAATTTTTTAAAAAGAACAGTTACAATGGGATAATATTCCAAAGTTTCTAGGATACAGCTAGGCAGTTTTCAGGAGGAAAAAATGTATCTTTGACAGGACACCTGGACAAATTAGAAAAGGAAAAGATTAGCATAATGACTATGTAATTAAAAATTGGAGAACTAACAAATTGGAAGAAAATAAAAGAAATACAGAAATGATAATACTAAAAGTTATTTACATAAAAGACCATCAAAACTAATAAGTAATTATTATATGATCTAATCAAAATAAAGGAAAATCAAGTTACAAAAGGAAATAATTTATAACTGATAAGAAATAAAATAATTATGAGAATTTGCTATATATATTTGCTAGAAAGATATACTAGAAAAACAGAGTTGCAATGGGAAATGAGGAAATGATGACTCATTTTAGGAGCATAAGTTTTTGGTAAGCCTTTTGTTGGAATTTCCTGAAATAAAATGAAGACACCTAACTCTATTTTAGAACATGCTCAGGATTTCAGTAACTGTTTGTGATGTGTGTACCTTATACCTTTTCTCTTGGCTGATGTGTTAGAACGCATTACACGAAACTATAAACACAGAATTCAACTGGGAGTAGATCTGACTTTTTCACTTTTCCAATACCAAGAGAAGAGGAAAAACTACTGTGGACCACTAAATGGAGGAGGAGGCCTTGGATTCTGTCTCTCCTGGAGTAAACATGAAGCTAAAAAGTCCATGCCTCTGTTTTTGTTTCTATCCCTGTTTGATTTATTTTTTCTTGCCTTAGGTGAAGGATTATGAAAGAATGGAGCAGGCAGCAAATCTGTGAGCTTCAAATGGTTAGGAGAGCATCACTCTGTTCTACCGTTTGTGAATGGGATGGTTGAGTCTGGTGCTGATTAAGCTAGCCTAGCAGTTGATCAACATAAAAAGTTTGGCTTAACTTAGAGAGTGGTTTGATGCATCCTCTATGTTGTATTCAGAAATTATTTTGAAGGTGATAATACTTTGTAACAAATTCAATTTCTCTACTAACTGAAGTGATATATGGCAGAATATGTATTCAGTTTAGGGGAATGTACTTCTATTCTTATAGAATATATCTTATTTCGATAAGTATAGCCTGGTTGTAAAAACTAATTGCTATTAATTCGTTAAATGACACCGTAGTACTAATTGCTAGACCTGCTTCTGGAATGGTTCTTTTTCTTAACATCAAAGCATATATCCAATGCCAAAATTTTACTTACTGGGTCTCTGTTATAAATAAAAAGATAACAAAAGGGGAATATTGAAGATATGTTTCAGATAAAGAGTAATGGTATTGTTGGAGAGAGATAATTTGGAATTGTAATACCAGTATATGACTTTTATCTCTGCTATTTTGGCTATGTTACTTTGGGCAAGTGAGTGAATTAGTAGGACTCAGCAGCATAATTTGTAAAAGGAGGAGAAATTATCTACATGACCTCTAAGATCTCTTCTAGCTTCAAGTTTATAAACTTTTGAAACCATGAGATTAACAGATAAATTTCACCAAAGGTTTAAAGAATAATTGATATGTATGTTTTACAAATTATACTCATAAAACACTCTTCCAAATTCTTTTTTATGATACAAATATCATTCAAGCATTTAAACCAGAGAGGGAAAATCAAAGAAAGAGAACAGTAGTGCACTATCATTCATGAATCTTAATGCAAATTAAAAAAAACCTCAATATTGATTCTGAACAACTTGAATTTATACCCCAAACACAGGGATAATTAAACACAAGGAAAACAGAATAATTAATCATAAAATAAATTAAATGCAGTGTGCTGATAACCACAGATATGTCTTTGAGAAAATGCAGTGTTCATGAACTAAAAATCATGTGCAAAATGTTATGTTCCTACCTATATATGATAAAATTTTATGAATGTATATATGCATGTGTGTATGTATGTACGTGTGTATGTGTATATGTGTATACATACACATATATTCATTCATATATATGAATGTATGTATGAATTTATATAGATACATATATGTATATATATACACATACATATATTCGTTCATATATATGAATGAATGTATGTGTGTGTATATATGAATGTGTATATATATGAATGTGTGTATATATATGTATATATGAAAGTGTATATATGAATGTTTATATCTATATGTGTGTATGTATAAAAGCAAACAGTCATTTTTTGCAAAAAAAAATAATTTCCCAGTCAATACAAGGATAATCCAACATGGCCCCATTCCTTTCTACCATTTGACATAATTCAAGAAGTGCTAATGATAAGATAAACACCTGCTAAAACTAAAATAAGTTATCCTTATATTTTAGTCAATGATATTTTACTTAGAAACTCTGTCAATAGCCTAATTTAGGAATTGAATAGCACCACTATAAAGATAAATTAGGTAATTTTTATTACATGAAGTTAAAAAATTCTGTACAAAGAAAAATATTTTATTGAGCTTGACAAGAGAAATAGTCAAATGAAGAAAATAATCTTTATACCAAATTTCTCAGATAAAAGTATGAACATATTCAAGATATGTAAACAATTAACATAAATAGTAGAACTATATGTGTGTGCACACATATCTGTATATACACACACATATATATGCATGCGTGTATATATACATATATGCATATGTTTATGCAATTATCAAAAGTAAATCTCTAATAATAAAATGGTCAAATGATATTAACAAATAGATTCCTGAAAAAATTCTGAACCATTAACAATTGTTTGAAAGAATGCTCAAAATCACAAATAAATGCAAATCAAAACAGTCCTGAAATTTCACATCACATCTTATAAATTAGCAAAGATGGCAAAAAATCAAATAGTATTGTTGGAGGACTTGTTGGAAGCCAGGCCTACCAGTGTATGCTGATGGAGTTGTGAATCATAAATATTTTAGAAAGCAATTTTGAAATAACACAAATGATTTGACTAAGTGTCCATACCAAGAGATTTCACTATTTTCTCTAAGGACTATATTATGAAGGCAGATATAAAAGGAAAGTCCCTATGTATACCAAAATATTTATAGCAGCATATTTTTGATAACAAAGAACTGCGAACAAAGTAGATGCCCATTGATTAAGGAACGTCTAAGCTAATTGTAGCACATGGATACAATGACATATTTCTGTGCTCTAAGAATTTATGAATATAATGATCTTGGAGAAGCACATAAAGTTTTATATAGTCTGATTAAAAGTAAAGTAAGGAAAGAGGCAAGAAAATAATGTACTCAATGGCTAAAATAATATAAACAGAATGCCATATACACAAATCATAAATAGATGTTGTAAAATTATAAAGAATAAGTGTGCCTCTGAAGAAAAAAATATGAGAAGATACTTTTCAGAGTGGGGGGTCCATCATTTACGTACTTTGCATTAGGTACTTTATATACATCCTCATTTCTTTGCAAAGGTGATGAAAGGAAATTTGTGGACTAAGAATACTGCAAATATGGTCAGATTTCTTTTGATATATTGATTAGTTATACTGATTTTTCCATTTTTCTCTTCCTCTTTCCTTTCTTTTTAAAAATTTTTAAATGGGATGGATCTTTGGGAGAAAAAGGTAGCACAATAGAGTAGAATTATATATGTATATATTTGCAATTTATATAGTGTAAATAAATCAATAAAATTTTATGTTGCAAATAATATAGCTTCAGTATAATATCAAGATGCAATAAACATCCACAAAATCAACATTCTTTTTATATAGCAACAACAAAATTTAGGAAGAATGAGAAAACAAGAAAGCCTTTTCAAAACAATTTCTCTATTCATACAATATTTGGGTGTTAATCCACCAATACATAGTTCATACATAAATACAATTAAAAAAACCAAACTCTAGAAAAAAGGAAAATAAATCATTGGAGGATATTCACTGTTCATGAGTTGCATATGGCAATATTTAAAAAGCAAATATCTAAATTAATTTAAACATTTACTCCTATACCAACTAAATACAAGGGGGGGTATTTTAGTTAGATAAATAATATCATAACAAAATTCATGGGAACATAATGTAGAATCTTAAGGGGTGAGGGAAATCCAAGTCAGAATCCAGACTTTGACTATGATAGTTTTTCATTTTTTTCTTTCCTCATTCTAGCTTTATCAATCCAGACCTTACAGGACCATACTTCAAATTTGTATTCATTTTGCAAGTGTCTTCTTGTGTCTTCTAAAGTATTATATACATATAACAGATAATTTCCCCAAATCATCAAAAATATCCTCAAAAATTGCATTTCCCCATGTAGTTGAACAGTATCACCTGATAGAATCATTACTACTGTCACTTTTCAGTGTTCTACAACTGTTGAAAGTTGGTACTGATATTGTCAAATTTTTGGATATTATGTTTGCTTCCTATTAGTGTTGTTTTCTTTATGTTTTGAATTAATTATGTATATTTATTTATTTTTTGCTTTTTCTCTGCCTTCTTTACCCTGCATCACATAACACACATTTCCCATTATTATAATGATAAGGGCAATACAGAAGGCATTTCTAATGCTACATTCAGGGAAAGAGAATTAAAGAAAGGATAGGACCAGTGATGAGAGTAGACTGTAAATTTATAACAAATGGTGGCAGGAAAGCAAAAGTACTCACTTAAAAAAATCTTTGTGTTGTGTTGTATTTTTTTGGGTGGTAAGAGGTGAAAGAATGGAGGGAGAAATGTATATGGTAGTGTTTTGCTTATATTTTTCTCTCCAAAGTGGGACAATCTTCAGACTAGAAAGGACAAAAAAATAAATGAATGGAAGGGTGTTAAAATCCCAGAAAAATAGATAAAAGTGAGCAGTTAGCTGCCCTTGATCTTTTCAGTCAGGAAGTTGAGTTCCAATCTCTCCCAGGATATTGAGAGAACTGGTGGTTGTAATTACTTAGAAATTCCAAGTTATCTTTGAAAGATTGTGGAGAAGAGAAAAAAAGTATTATAGAGTTAGAGAAGGCCAAATACTTTCTTCATATTAAAAAAGAGAGAAGAAAAATGTTTTAAACTTTAGACATTGGGATTTATTGTGATTCCTGGGGTAAGGAAGAATGAGATTGTATTATTAAAGGGATGGTTAATAACTATATGGGGAATCTATCTGGTACAGGGGATAGAGCACTGGGCTTGGAGTCAGGAAGACTCATCTTCATGAGTTCAAATCTGTCCTCAGAGACTTACTATCTGTGTGACATTGGGCAATTCACTTAACTCTGCCTCAGTTTTCTCATATTCAAAATAATTTGAACAGAGGAATGGGAAAATATTCCAGTATATTTTCCCAGAAATGTCTACATGGGGATAATCAGACATCACTGGAAAAAACTCAACATAATTAGTAACTATATAGAAAAAGAAACAATAATAACAAAGAATAGCACGGTTTCCTCAACAGGAGATCATACAAGATTGTTTTCTTGCTGTATAGGATTGTTGGAATTCAATAGGAGAGAATGTAAAGTTTTGATTTTCTCTATTAAAATAGGATTTACAAGTACAAACTGCAAGAATCATGGTTAGATAGCAATAATTCTAAATAAATATCTTTTGGGGGGTTTTAGTGGAATGCAAATGTGTCATCTGTGCAATGTGGCAGGCAAAAAATAAAGTTAATATAGTCTGGAATTAGATTAAGAGAAGCATAACTTCTTGCAAGAGTAAAATGATAGTCCCTAGTACTCTTCCTTTTCAGATTTACATTGAGTATTAGATTTAATTCTGAGTGCCAAAGTTTAAGAAGATTATTGATAAATTATAAAATATAAAGAAAAGGGCAAATGGGATAATGAAAGATTTTGAGGACATGTCATATGAAAAATTAAAGGGGATCTGTGAGGTTTTTAGGGAGAACTAGCACCACCAGTATGAGTGTTTGCTAAGCCCTTTTCAGGTCTAATTATCTATCTTTGATGTTCAACTCTCACTCACCTCTCATTTGTGTCTTCAAAAAGCTTTATCATGGGCAGTGGCCACAGCCTGATAAAACTATCTTGCCAAATGGCTGAATCCATTTGATTGTAACCAAGGCTTCCAAATTGTTGATGAGTAAAGGGGATGTCTATCCCAAACATGTGAAGACTTCCCCTCACAGAATGTGAAGATGAGAACAGTTTGTTCCAATGGCCATGAAGGTCAATGAACTTGGTCAGACATCAAAGATACCAAAGTCATCCACTGCAGCTTCTGCCTTCACAAGTTATGTGGGCTTTTGTCTTGCCACTAGACTTTGAAGACTCTGAAAGAGAGACTGAGGCTGATGATTTTGTGCAACTCTGCCTCACTTAAATCCAATTCACACACAAGTCATGATATCACTCTATGATACCATTGGTCCTCTTAGAGAGCAAAGGACAAATGACAGTTAAAAGAACTACTCATGTTTAACTTTGACTATAATTGGGGGAGGATGATATAAATAGATGAATTCAAGTGTTTTCAGGGTTCTCATGGAGAAGAATTATCTTTGTGTTGGCCTCAGAGAGAAGAACAAGGCACAATTAATTGAAATTGCAAAGAAGAAAATTTAGTTTTGATACCATGACAACTACTAAAAATTATAACTTGTCAAAAAATTGTCTCAAGAGGGCCCACCTTTTTGGAGGTTTCAAGTAGAAGCTGGTTAACTATTTCAGTGTATTTTCAGGGGAATTCCTGTTGTGTATGAGTTAGGCTTCATAACCTTTGATATCCCTTCCAATTCTCAAATTCTATAATTCTGTGACTATACTAGCAGAGCAATGAAATAGTGAATACAGATTTATCTAGATTTCAGCCAAACATTTTGACAAAATCTCATAATGGGTCAGATGTAGAGGTTGACATAACCTTGGTAAAAGGTTTACAGTAAATTGCTGCATTGATGTATCCTTTCCCCTAGGCTTTTAAATATTTTTTTTGTCAATGATTTGGATAAAAGCAGAGATGGTATGCTTATTAAGTTTGCATATGAGAGAAAACCAAGAGGGAGATATAGCTTTTTATCTTATGTGATGAGATTAAAAAATTCAAAAAAAGATCTTAACATCAAAGGATACGAATTGGCAGTTTTCTAATAGAGAAATCAAAACAATTTATAGTCATATAAAATTCTCCAAATCATTATTGATTAGGGAAATGAAGATTAAAACAACCTTGAGATATCATCTTACACCTATCAGCTTAGTTAAAGCGATAGAAGGGGAAAGTGACAAATATTGGAAAGGATGAGGAAAAACTGGGACACTAATTCATTGTTTTTGGAATTGTAATACAATCCAACCATTTTGGAGAGCAATCTGAAATTATGACCAAAGAGTTATTAAAGTACCTATACCCTTTGACCCAGAAATACCATTACTTGCTCTGTTTCCAAAGGTGATTAGGGAAAAAAGGAAACAAAAAATACACATGTTCTAAAATGTTTATAGCAGCTATTTGTGGTGACAAAAAACTAGAAATTGCAGGGATGTCTATCAATTGGTGAATGTCTGCATAAGTTGTCGTAAATGATTGTAATAGAATAGTACTGTGCTATAAGAAATGATGAGCTCAAAAATTTTAGAACAAAAAATTGGAAAGTCTTGTACAAAATAATGAAGAGTGAAATGATCAGAACCAAAAGAACATTGTACACAATAACAGCAATATTGTTTTAAGAATGACTTTGGGTGAATAAGTCATTTTAACTACTATAAATACCCAAATTAGCCACAAAGAACATATGAAGAAAGATGCTATCTGCATCCAAAAACTGATGAATAGAAGTATGTATATAATAATTTCGCATATGCCTATATATATACATGTGTGTATGTGCATGTGAAAATGTGTCTAATGATAACCATCTCTAGCTTAAGGTGTAGGGAATAAAAAAAAGAAATTTTTCATAATAATTTTGTTCCACATTTGAAAGGAATAGCAAGGTGTACATAGCAGATTTGTAGTTTTATGGACAATCATCTTTTTGTTATATTATGATATGGACATACTTGTATATTTCACAAATTAAAACTAACACGAAAAAAAGATTTTAACAGCCTTGAATAATGAGTCAAATATAATAAGATGGGATATAACAGAGATGAATGCAAAAATATTTATCAGGTTCCAAAAATTCAAATTCACAAATTTTCTAATAAACAACTGTGGAGATGTCCCACAGTATTAGAACATTAGAACAATGACTTTGTGTTCAGAGTATTTATTTTTAAAACTTATCCCTCCTGTTTATTTTGTAATTTTGAGGAAAGGACTGGTTGATGAATACCTTAAAAGGGAAGTAGTTATCACAAATAATTATGTGAGTTTCTCAAGAATAGCTCATATCAGATTAACTTTAATTCTTTCTGGACTACATTGTTAAACATCAATAGGGGTAAATGTAAAGATTTAAATTTGTATATTAAAATAGGATTTACAGAATAAACTAGGGGAATCAGGATTAAATAGAAGTAGTTCTGAAAAAATATAAATCTGGGAGTGTGATATGGCAGCTAAAATATTAATACAATATTGGGTTGCATTAAGAGAAGCATGGTTTCTTGGTATAGGGAAGCAATAATCCCCTTATACTCTTCCTTGTCAGTCCTAATATTGAGTATTAGATTTAATTCTGAGTGACCAAGTTTAAGATTATTTAATTGTAGAATATCAAGAATATATCCATATCCTTCAGTTTCCTCATCTAAGGAAGAGAGGCACACATCTAGATCATCACCAAGATTCTTTCTTTCTCTAGATAAGTGGTTCTCAGTCTTCCTAATGCCATGACCCTTCAACACAGTTCATCATGTTGTGGTGATCTAGATGTTTTCTATAAAATTATTTTCATTGCTACTTCATAACTGTAATTTTGCTACTGTTATGAATTGTAATGTAAATATCTGATATGCAGGATGTATTTTCATGGTTATAAGTTGAACATAACCTTCAGGTTGAGAACTACTGCTCTAGATATATGTTCCAATAACCCTATGGAAACCAGTGAATCTAATCTAATTTGGTGTTGGGTTCCATTGATGACAGAGCTGATTGCCTCACTGAGCTCTTTTCTCATCAATATTGAGTGTATTTGAGCACCTTATTTTAGCAAGGATATTGACAAGGTACAATTAATGATGGACATTAAGCTGGAAAATCAATTCCATTTTAAAATTATTTGTGTAATTCTTGTTTCATATATAAATCCATTTGATTAGTTTTGTCATTCAAAGTACTTTGCAGACTTTTTTGTTTCTCACTTTTTGCTCCTTTCAGAAAGAATATTGCCATAATTTTCAGCTGTCTTCCTCCTTTGGCATCTAGATCTTTTTACATCTTTATAGCAACCATTTTATCTCTTAGACATGGAACACAGTTATGGAACAAAGAATTTCAAGATTTGCAAGAATTTTATTATTGGGAATGGATCCTCCCTGGAGCATTTGATTTAGACTCTGCCAATTCTATCTGTGGAAAAAGTCACTCTTGCATAAACCTAAACCAAACTTTATTGTGCTCCAGTGATGTTGGTGTCAAAATTGATCAATCAATCAAGCATTTATCAAGTACATATTTTATACCAGGGCTGTGGTAGTTGATGGAGGTATAAAGAAAACAAATTAAATGAAGGAAATGTGAAAAGCCAGTCATTCCTTCAAGTAACTTCAACATTCATTTAGTCAAGAAGAATTTATTAAATACCTTTATTACTAGGTGCTGTGTCAAGCACAATCACTACATACTTATGAAATGTCTAAAATGTGTAGCGCATCATCAAGCCTTAGAGGAGCTCCAAAGAACCATTTACTGTATTCATGAAGCTTAAATGTTACAATGAAAGGCAGAAGAGAGAACAAACAGAAATAAAGCATAAAATTAAGAGAACAGAAGCATAATAGAGTCAAAGATAAACCATATACGTACATTAATTGCTAAGAATAATATAATCTACAAAATAATCCCTTCTGTATTTTAAAAAGTAGCCACCTCCCACTCAGACTTCAGCTCTAGTGAACTATCCATCCATCCATCCATCCATCCATCCATCCATCCATCCATCCATCCATCCATCCATCCGCCTGCCTAGCTACCTACCTACTCATCTATCTATTTATCTATCTATCTATCTATCTATCTATCTGTCTGTCTGTCTTTCTGTCTGTCTGTCTATCTGTCTATCTATCTATTTATCATGGTGCACTCTACAGCAGGCTACTAGTACTTTGATGTTTGTATTCTATTAAAAAGAAATAAGAAAGAAAAATAAAATGAAAGGCAATCAGACTGTGTATCAAGAAGACTATTTTGAAATCATGGAGTGAGAAGTCACCTGGTTGTGGTCAGAATGCAAGTATAATTATCCTTTTATATCTGTGCACAGATTTAAGGATGACACTTCTGGTCAAAACCACCTTTAATAGCTGCCAAACAAATCTTGTTTCTTTCCCCATTGTATAAGGTTACTGACCATTTTAATTTCCAAGGCAGTAGATTTTAGACATTTTATTTTTTTATTAAATATTTTTACTTTCCAGTATTCATTTTCACAAGATTTTGAGTTACAAATTATCTCTCTATAATGATATTGGGATTTGAAGATCTTCCATGCCCCTTGAACTTGCTGATGTAGCAGGAAGGGGTGGAGCAAGAGAAAGCCAGAACCAAATGTGCGGTGGTGACTGGAGGCAGCGGCAGTGGCTGCTATTGTGGTATGAACTCCTTTTTCTTTGAGCCTGCCAGAATCTCTGCTAAGGACTCTTGCTGAGGACTGCCAGGGATTGGAACTTTAGTGGCACCAGTGCCCCACTAAAAATGAAGAGGGTACCCAAAGAGTGTTAGGGCTGCCTGAGACCCCAAAATACCAACATGCTGGGTCCTGCTGAAAGAATTCCACTCAAGTCTTCTCAGCCAAGGAAAAAGTAAAATTTATTGAAAGTTCAAGTTTGCCATGTGGGGTGCTAGGCCATTTCAAGATGCTCTCACAGAGCAAGTCTGTGTGCTAGGGCATTCTAAGGCGCTCTCACACCACGTGGAGGGAAGATGGGATTCTAT
>JAQQSW010004759.1:0-14365 GCA_028646575.1 Pseudocheirus occidentalis | reverse complement strand
TGATAATTATAAATATCTTTACCATACTCAGTGCCCATCTTTAAATTCAAATTTCTTAAATAATATAGATTCCAAAACATTACACATTTCTCTTATATCCAAATTAACATACATAACCATACCCTTAGATAACTTAACAGCTTCTGAAATTGTTTTAACACCAGAGTTCATAAATATTTCCAAATTACATAATTTAGAAATGTTTAAAACTTATATTCTACTAAAAACTTTAAATGAAGGCATTTCCAAACCCCCTTACACATGAATCAAATTATAACTTTATAACTTTAGAAGTGAACATGTGGCACATGGCAGCTTTGGAGCTGGCAGAGCCCTGGGACCTGAGGGGGCAGCAGGGGCTGGGGTGGGGGTGGGGGGGAAGTGGAGAGAGCATGGCCTCTTGTCCGGGCTCCCTTCTCCAGTCTCTTATCTCTTTCATAGACAAAGGATTTGCCTTAACATTTAACTGGGTGTGGTTACCTTTTGAGAGCCTTAGGAATTTAATGATTATCTTAACTTTTAGAACTAAATTCCAATAGAGCCTGAAAGGTTGATTATCCTTTCAAACTTCCCATGACTTGGTTTGCTGGTTTCGAAGTTAGGCTAAAAATTCACTAACACCATCTTCAAACCTTCTAAAGGTGGAGGTGGTGGGGGTAGTGGCTCCCCCTCCCTAACTGCCTTTTGCTTCTCTTCCTCCACCTCTGCCCTAGGGATTTCAGGCAAACAGAAAAAAAAAAGGCTTCACTTACCTATTATCTGGCAAAAGATCTGAACTCTCTCTCTCTCTCTCCATTCTAAGTTTAGTTAGGCAGAGAAGGAAGATTTTTAAACTTCCCAAGGCTTTTTCAGTCTGAATGGTAAAACCATTTTTGTCTTTTCATGAATAGACAAACTTCATACAGATTCACACAGACAAACAAAAGAAATACAGAACAAACACAGTCTCAACTAACTTTGCCAAATTTATCTCCCAAGGGATTATCAAGGGGGTTTAAAGAAACATTTCTTCCTAATTTACTTAGCAGCTTGTGGGTAAAAGCTGAAAATTTCCCTTTGCCAGAGGCAGGTGACATGGCCCGTCAGCCAGCTCCCTCCTTCCGGATCCAAGGTCTGGCCAGATGTGGTCAACCTCTTGGTCCAGAGCTTGGGGTGCCGAGGCATGAATTCTGAGGGACCCTCATCAAGGACTGCTCGTCAGCTTTCCCCCTGAAACCTACCTCCCGGCTGCCCCAACTCCTGGCCAGACTTGGTTGACCAGGTCGACCTCTTAGTCCAGGAATTTCCCAACTCCTGGCCAGACTCAGTTGACCCCACCCACCCACTAAGTCACCCAGGCCTCTCCTTACCTGGGTCTGTGCACAGACTTACATGATTTCCAGTGATCTTTATTCCCCCCATTTTGGCGTTTTCTGCTCCCAGACTCAGACCCCCTCGGGCCTCGTTCTCCAAAAAGGGGAGTCGCTCCCCCGCCTTACCAAAAAGGTCACTGAAAAGAGTCACTGGGATGTCCTTTACCTGTTGGTCAAGGCTGGGGAGATCTCACCCTCTCCAGAGAGAAGTCTGAAATATCTTTGTGGGACCTCCAAGCTGTGTGAGATGAAAGAGTTCAGAGTCTGAATCTAAGGTCAATAAAGGTCTTTATTCTTTCTCATGAGAAAGGACCCTTCCCTTGCCACCTACATGGCAGCAGGGAGAGAGAGACAGCCCATGGTTATATACTCTTCTAATGCAGAAAACTCAACCCCCCCAACTGGCCTTCACTCTTATTGGCCAGTGGGGCCGACCCACAACCTAAGTGCGGGAATCTCTCTGAGACAAAGGACCCGGAAACATGTGGGTGTCCAATGAGAGCAGTCAACCTTATTTGGCATATCTTCTGCTGAGCTGGCTCTGAGGGAGGGTCTCCCTTGCTCTAAGTCCCAGATTGCTGGAAGGTCAGCTGACTTCTAAACCTAAGCCTAGTGAATACTGAAACCATTCTAGATTTGATTTTTCAGAATGGGGAAACTTCACTATAAATTATTCCTCACACTGTGATTTGTAATTATTACTAGAACTAAAAGAAGCAGTTACAATTTTGTCCCAGCATATTTTAAACTGACCTGACTATAATAGATGATTTCAAACTGCTTGTAAACTTTCCCAGGAAAATGTAAATGTGAATGGGGGATTGAAATATTAAGAAAATATATAAAAGTATGGATAATATTTCCTTTTAGAGGGCCAAGGTATTAGAACTTAAAAATGTATAGTTATATGATCAAAAAGGCACATATTGTCGTTTGGCATTAAGAAATTGATTCACTGTATGGCCACAAGGAAGTTTATTCACCTTAGTTTACTGTTCAATAAGGAATGGTGGTGGTGGAATCCACATCCTAGGGATTTTATGGGAATAAAATAATTGTAAAGGTACTTGGCATAAGCAGCAATGGGCTACAACAAATGCCATTTGAGTATAAATGGTGTAAGCTAAATTTGCTTGTTTCTGTATAAAGTGATTTGGAAAAGGACTAAATTAAGGTCACTAGATTGGTAATTAATTGGTTTTGATTTCAAAGTTTAAATTTAGGTACATGATACTTGTTTATAGGCTCTTACTGTGTAACTGAGTAAGCAGTTGTATTATCTGTGTTATTAGAGAAGTAGTTTACCATGTGTTGTAATATTTTGAAATATTGTAATTTAAGCTGATTGTCCTTGTTGAAAAGGAAGTTTCAGTTAAAATTGTTTTTTTTTTCTTTCTTTTTTGGAAGGCAATTGGGGTTAAGTGACTTGCCCAAAGCCACATGGCTAGTAAGTGTGTCAGGTGTCTGAAGCTGGATTTGAACTCAGATCCTCCTGACTCCAGGGCCTGTGCTCTATTCACTGTGCCACCTAGCCACCCCAAAATTGTTTTGCTAAAAGAAAATTGGCAATTTTACTGAATTAATCTTCTATTCAGACCCACAGTGAGTTCTGAGTCTCTGGGTGGGACTCTGATATCTGGAAGATAGGCCGGTTACTCCAAAAGGTTTTGAGAGTAAATAAGGAAGTTGCAGCAGTGTGCTCAAAGTCTCCTCCTTCTCCATCTTTTTTTGTCCAAGCCCTGCCCTTCTTTAGAATGACTTGTAAGATCTAAAGATTTGGGAGGAGATGTGTACAGCAAATAGCAAAGGAAAAGAATTGGCCCCTGACACCTTGTTAAAGCAAGTACAACTCCCTCAGACAGTGGCTGTGATAGTGTGAATGGCCATCAAAAGGGAAATTCCTTTGAGGTTAGGGGAAACTGACTGGCAGATGAGGAGGCCAGGAGGGCTGGAGAATTAAAATTAAGAGAGGAACCTATATTGGGTCTCATCCCCTCCCTTGATCTGAATCTGACTCCCCACTCCTGACTGGGGAAGAGGAATAACAGGCAGTAGATCTAGGTGCTGAAAAAGACCCTCAAGGAAGGTGGCTCCTACCTGATGGGCTTGAGGTACTGAACAAGCCTAGTATGAGACAGGTTTTACAACACCTACACCAGATCAGCCATTGGAATGTCCAGAACCTGTGTGATGCAGTCTTGACCCAGTATGTATGTCCTGGAGCATGCACATTGGCATGCCAAATGGTGGATGGCTGCGCTGTGTGTTGAAGGACAGATAAATCCAGCCAAGACCAGACTCCAACGGGAGGGTGGCCTCCAGGTATCAGGACCTTTCAAAGTATACAGGTGGACTTCACTGAGGTGCCCGCAGTAGGACAACTAAGATACCTGTTGGTCATTGTGGATCACCTCGTATCGTGGGTAGAAGCCTTTCCTTTTGCACAGGCTAGCCTCTATGGTTACTAGAACCTTGTTGGAACAAATAATCCTTAGATATGGGCTGGTGATATAGACTCAGATCAAGTGACCCATTTCACAGCAAAAGTTTTATGAGAGCTTTAGAGATATCTTGGGAGCTCCATATCCCCTGGCACCCTCCTTCTTCTGGCAAGGTAGAAAGAATAAATCAGGAAATGAAACAATTAACTAAAATAATGGTGGAGATTCAGTTGCCCTGAACAAAATGTTTACCCCTAGTGCTCCTTAAGATCAGGATGATGTGGGGTGGCTAGGTGGCACAGTGAATAGAGCACCGGCCCTGGAGTCAGGAGTACCTGAGTTCAAATCCGGCCTCAGACACTTAACACAAAAAAACTAGCCGTGTGACCTTGGGCAAGTTACTTAACCCCAACTGCCCTCCAAAAAGGCAAAAAAAAAAAAAAAAAAAAAAGATCAGGACGATGCCCTGGAGGGACTTATCTCCCTATGAACTTCTTTATGGTCACCCCTATCTCCCACAACCCTTTAACCTCTCCTCACTCCTCCTGATAGAAAGAGAGATTCCTTAGGGAATATATACAATCTTTAGCACATCAGTTGTCAGTGTTACAAAAGAAGGGAATGATTGCTCAAACACCTCCCCTGGGGTTTCCAGTTCATAGGCTCCAGCCTGGTGACTAGGTGTTGGTCC
The DNA here is from genome assembly GCA_028646575.1 of Pseudocheirus occidentalis. NCBI lineage: Eukaryota > Metazoa > Chordata > Mammalia > Diprotodontia > Pseudocheiridae > Pseudocheirus > Pseudocheirus occidentalis. The sequence continues at coordinate 9,881 of JAQQSW010004759.1, read as the reverse complement.
AAATCTGGAAGGAGCAAAACCTGACTTTCACCTGGGAAGGTCCTTACCTGATCCTCCTCACTGCTGATGCTGCTGTTCAAACCAAAGAAAGAGGTTGGACTCATCACACCCGAGTGAAGGGACCAGTGCTGGCTCCAACCCAGTGGACTGGAAACTTCAAACTGACTTTGAAAAAGGGATCAACCAAGAGAAGCATGAGAAGGTAAACAGGGAAAAGAAATCATAAGGAACTTATTTAAGTTGAACTATTTACATTCCTATATGGAAAAATGATAACTATAAGTCATGAGACTTTTCTTAGTATGAATAGTTGAAAGGAATATTTATGTGTACACATATATGTATACATATGTATGTATGTGTATATAAATACATATGTGAGTGTGCATATGTGTGTGTACATGTATACATAGACAGAGGGCACAGGATCAGTTGAATAGGAAGGAATGATATCTAAAAAACAAAATTAAGAGGCGAGAGAATATATTGGGAGAAGGAGAAAGGGAGAGATAGATTAGGGTAAATTATCTCATATAAAAGAGGCAAGAGAAAACTGTTACAGTGGAGGGGAAGAGCAGGAAGGTGAAAGGGAATGGGACAACCTTACTTTCATTGAATTTGGCTTAAGGAGGGAACAACACACACACACTCAGTTGGGTATCTTGCCCTACAGGAAAATAGGGGGGAAGAGGATAAGAGAGGGGGATGATAGAAGGGAGAGCAGATTGGGGAAGAGGGTAGTTAGAAGCAAACACTTTTGAAAAGGGACAGGGGCAAAAGAGAAAATAGGATAAGTGAGGGGTGGGATAGGAAGGAGGGAAATATAATCAATCTTTTACAATATACCTACTATGGAAAGTTTTTTGCAACTACACATGCACAACCTATATTGAATTGCTTATCTTCCCAGTGGGAAGGAAAAAGGGGAAAAAAATCTGAAAAACAAAGTCTTAAAAACAAATGTGTATAAAAAAAAAAAAAAGAAAAAGGGATTGACCCATTCATGACCCAGAGAACTGTTACGGTTTTATTGTCTCTGTTGGTCGCTCTCTCCTTGCTTTGCTTTGCTTTGCAACAGGTTTTTTTTTGCGTCTGGTGCCTAGGCCTCAGTTTTGGGATTAGCATGTTGTTCTCCACCAAGAGAATCCATATATACAATTAATGGAAAGTGCAGCAGAGTTTTAATTTAGCCACCTGCCGGATTTGTGGTGGGCCTCAAGGGGTGCTCCAAAGTTGGCCCAGGGTCCTGGTACCATTAAATCCTGCATGGGTTCTTAGCAGCCCGGATTATTTACTAGCAGAAGAAGGAGGTGTCTGTGGGAAGCTAAACCTTTCCAGTTGTGTAAAAATTGATAATAGTGGAAAGTAGTTAAAGATATTACCAAAGGCATTGGAAATTGGCACATGTCCTCGTCCAGACATGGAATTCTTCTCTCAATACCTCTGGGATTTCCTGGTTTAATGGGTCCTGATGGAAGCAAGCCCTTGGGTTCCTCCTGATAGCTTTTAGTGGAATTATCCTACTTCCAGTGTGTCTCCCCTGTATGATACAACTGACAATGAGAATAGTCAGACTCCTTGTCCCAACTGGTGAAAATAGAAGGGAAAACAGATATTAAATTGATGATTCTGAAAAGTCAGGGTTGGGCGCCAGTCGGAGATCACCCTGATGGGGATTGTTGAGGAGAATTAGTGGCAGAGGCCTTCCAGCAGCGGTGAGAGGAGCCTTCAAGTTGTAAGAAGTAAGAATGGAGGGTTGGGAGGGAGGATTTCTCAGAAGCGAAGCCTCCTTAAAAGGGGTAATAGTTTTTTACTCCCCTATAGAATAATATCTGTAGGTGGCCACACTTTGCAACACAAGCTAAACCGTGCACTCTTAAAAAAAATTATTTACTTTTAGTTGACAAGATTCAGTTCCACAGTCCCTTGAATTTCAAATTTTCTCCCCTCCCTTTTAACTCCCTCCCCCCCTCATGGCGGTGTGCAATCAAGTATAGGATCTACAAATACTTTCACATTGGACATTAGTCTGGTTGTGTAGAAGGGTTGTGACCAATGGAGTGAACAAGGGGAAAATGGAAAGAAAACCGAACATAAAAAGCACGAGAGCATGTAGATTGCTTCAGTCTCCAATTAAACTCTGTTCTTTCTAGATCTTTCTGTGAATGTAGACATCTCCTTCCATCCTGAGACTTGTAGAGTTGTCTTATAGCTGTGCGTTGCTAAGAAGAGTCCAATTTATCAAAGTTGGTCATCACACATATGATGTGTCTGTGATTATATACAAATTTTTCCTGGTTCTGCTCTTCTCACTTAGCACCACTTTGTATAAGCCTTTCTAGGTGAATATGAAAACCATTTCCTCCCCATTTCTTGTAGCACAATAGTATTCCATTACATTCATATACCACAACTTGTTCAGTCAATCCCCAGTTGATGGGCATCCCTTAATTTACTTTTTTTTTTGCCACCACAAAAAGAGCTGCAATAAATATTTTTGTACATATGGGTCTTCCTCCCACTTCTATGATATCTTGGGGATACAACCCCAAAAGTAGTATGCAATTATTTAGAGCCCTTTGGGCATAGTTCCAGATTGCTCTCCAGAATGGTTGTATCAGTTCACAGCTCCACCAACAATGCATTAGAGTTCCAATTTTGCCACATCTTCTCCAACATTTGTCATTTTCCTGTTTTGTCATCTTAGCCAATCTGGCTGGAGAGATGTGGTACCTCAAAGTTGTTTTGATTTGCATTTCTCAAATCAATAGTGATTTAGAGCATTTTTTCATGTGCTTATAGATATCTTTAATTTCTGCCTCTGAAAATTGCCTGTTCATATCCTTTGACTGTTTATCGTTTGGGGAATGACCATTTATCAATTGCTGTAAACTGCGCACTCTTGCAAACTCTTCCAACAATTTCCACCATTTCTTGTCTCCAGGCAAACTTGTGTAACTGCCTTTGTTCTTTGTTGCTGGGGAAGATTCCCACAAATAGATTGTGGCCCTTGAAGTCAATGGGTTAAAGGGAATGAGGCTGGGGGGGGGGTGGCTTGTGTTAGGGTACAAAGGGACCTCGCTTTCTAGAATCATTTTGCACTTCCCTGGCCTGCATCGTTATAGTGACTAGGGGGGGTACCCTTCTCATAAGAAACCACTATACTCATTTCCACTTTCAGGTATCTAAGTCTTTGTATTGATTTTTTTTTGGTAGTGGTCTCTGTTCCACATACCTTCCACACTTGGCACCCTCTCTCTCCTTATCTCAGCCTCAGTTTCTCTGGCTTCCTTTAAGACTCAAATCAGTCAGTCAGTCAAGAAACATTTTTTAAGACCAGGCACTTTGCTAAACTCTGGCGATGCAAATAGAAATGAACGGGCTGCTGCCCTCGAGGAGCCGACGATCTCATGGGTGAAGAATACACACATAAGGGACCTAGACAGGGGAGGACAGAGAAGGTGCCAGGCGTGGGGACTGGCCCACATCCTAGGCCCCCTCTTTAAAAAGTGGTCATGGTTCACTCACTTGGTAGGAGCGTTTCCAGGTAGACTCTTCCCTCTAGTGGCTTTCCTCTGACATTGCCATCCATTTACTCCTGCCCTAGGTGCCTAGTCATTGACCTGCCGTCTCCCCTAGTAGACTGGGAGCTCCTTGAGGGCAGGGACCCCACAGTGCCTGGCATGTGGTAAGCATTTTAAAAATGCTTGTTGACTGAACGCATGATAACCCTTTGGTCCTGAGTTCCAGAAGAGGGTTGGGGAAAGATATTGTCCTGCCCTGCTCTGTAACTGGGACCTGTTCAGTTTCCCATCAATTGCATACAGCTGGAAGTGGAAGGACCAAGGCCAGAAACTCAGGACAGTCTCCTTCCTACCCCCGATCATCACTGGACTCTGGTGGCTGGGCTGGACTCTTCCCCATGCCTAAATCTCTCCCTTCTCACTGCTGCTGCCAGTTGCTCTCCTCCCAACTGTACCTGCTGCCTCCTTTAGTGGTGCCGGGGGAGATCCCTTCCTGAACAAAAGTATAGGTAGGTTGGCACCAGAAGGCTACAAGTCCTCCTAAATGCCAGTCTGGGGCTAGATGTCACCAACTATAGCACTTGGTGACCTGCTTACAGAGAAACTAGACAGCAGAGAGGGCAGAATAGAGAATGGCCAGCAGCTGTTGGGGGATTGTCACCTATAGTCCTCGGGGCTAGCTTTTGGTGGGGTCCAACCTTGGTGCAAAGCCCAGCTTGGGTGAGGCCTGACTGAGCCACTTGTTGGCAAGCACAAATGGGATGCTCAGAATCCTACCCAGGACAGAAGTCTCACTGCCTACCTCATCATTTTCCCCATCACAGTTCTAGAAGTTGACCCCAGAGAATCCAAATCCTTAGAGCTTGAGGTCACTGGGTCCAACACACCTGACTTGGGACAGCTTGACCAGGGAACCCAGGGTATCAGTAGAGTGGTTGGATAATGCAGGCAGTCCAGCCCAGTCCAGCCCAACCTAGCCCAACCTAGCCCAACCTAGCCCCGCCTAACCCAGACCTCTCTCTGCTGACTAGCTGCAGGATGTTGTACTGGGAAGAAGTCTCCGAGGGACTCCAGAAGTCAGGCCAGTTCCTGCTCTCCTTCTTTTTAGCCTTGCTGGTCATTGTGGTTGGCATTTGTCTACGTCGGAAATGAGTGGCCAAAGTCCAGGCCTGGGCCAAGATCAGAGAGGCCCAGAAGAGGAGAGAAATGGCCCTAAAGAAGATGGAGGATGCAATTGAATGGCTAAAGCAACAGGTAATCCTTCTGGGTGGCCCCACCCAGACATACCCACAATCCCCCCTCCTGCCTCCCCCCAGGCACTGGGAACAGTAGGGAACCTGGAAGGCAGACTCTACTTGGAGCAATTCTGTCATCCAAGGACAAGATCCTTCCAGCTCTAGGGCAGCTTGGGGGGATGTGAGAAGCTTTGGTATACAGGGACCCTTCAAGGAGGTGGGAGCCTTGTGCACTGCCATAGGGACTGACAATTCAACCAGAAATTATTTCAGCTGGCAAAGACTTTGTAGACTACTTAGACCAAGGCTTTCATTTGACAGAGGGGGGAACCGAGGCCCATAGAGAGAAAAGGATACAAGGAAACCACCCAGCTCCCATTTCTCTAGAATTTTAACTGCTGACCAGACATTATCAACATTATCTCCTGAAGAAGATAGTGAAAATATTGGGCCTCTCTTTTGACTGAGGAGGAAACTGAGACTGAGAGGGCAAGGGAGTGGTCCAGGGTTCCAGTTCCAAGTCTTCTGACTCTAAGCCCAAGACTCTTTTTATCACACTTTCTCCTGTCTAGAGTAAATACAGATACGGTTTCTTAAGAACTTAAGAGGTGATGAATAGCATCCATCATCCTCACTGGATCTTTAAAAAAAAAAACCCAACTTATTTAATGTTTTATTTTTTCCCAATTACATGTAAAAATAATTTTAACATTCTTTTTTATTCAAATTTTCCATTCCAAATTCTCTCCCTTCCTCCCCCATTGAGAAGGCAAGCAATTTGACATGGGTCACACATGTGTAGTCATGCAAAACACATTTCCATGTAACTCATTCTGTGAAATAAAACACAAAGAAAAAAACCCCAAATCCCCAAACCCAAGAAAAATAAAGAAAGCAAAGGATAAGTATCTTTGTTCTCCATTTAGGCTCTACTAATTCTTTCTCTGCAGATGGACAGCATCTTTCAACATAAGTCCTATAGAATTGTCTTGAATAATTGTATTGCTGAGAATAGCTAAGTCATTCAGAGTTGATCACCATACAATGTTGCTGTTACTGCGTACAATGTTCTCCTGGTTCTGCTCACTTCACTCAGCATCAGTTCATATAAGTCTTTCTAGGTTTTTCTGAAGTCTGCCTGCTCATCATTTCTTATAGCACAATAGTATTCCATCATATTCATATACCACAACCTGTTCAGCCATTCCCCAGTTGATGGGCATCCCCTCCATTTCAAATTCTTTGTCACCCCTAAAAGAGCTGCTATAAATGACCCTCGTTGGGTCTTGCCTACCAGTCTTTCTGCTGTGTGCCAGGGGAGGGCTCATATCATTAGCCTCATTTTGCCGGGCAGGAAGCCGCAGAGGAGGAGGATCTTATTGATGTCCCATAGACAGTCAGTGGAGGTGCTGGCTGCTAGCCCAGGGCTCCCCTACCCTAGGAGTGTGCCTTCTGCTGAGGTCTGACCTTTGAAGTCTAGTCTAGAGTATCTTCTATCCGTCCCCAGGGACGAGTCAGAGGCAGTAGGCTCAGCTTGCTTTTTGGTGGGTTGAGGGCTTTTGATTCATGATCCAAGGGTAAATTGGGGCATAAGGTTCTAGACATCCCTGGGGACCTTTGAAAGATGTAGGGGCAGGCAAAGATTGGCTGGGGTCAACTTGACCCTCCATGGAAAGGTCTCAGACTTTACCTTACTCCCCTTCCTCACCTTGAACCTTCACTAAGCTCCCCCTTTTCCTGTACTTAGGTGCCCTGTGAGTGTGTGGGGGTCAGGAGATGGAGTGGGGGAGGAACAGACCCAGACCTGCCCTCAAGGGGTTCCAAAAGTCAGGGACTTCTGGAGTTCCTGTAATAGTAGGAAAGAAGGAAGGAAAAACCATTGATTGTGCACCTGGCACAGTACTAAGCACTTTACAAAAAAATCTTGTTTGATTCTTGCAACAGCCCTGAGAGGTGTTACTACTATTGTCCTCATTTACAGATGAGAAAACTAAGTAAGGCAGGCAGAGATTAAGTGACTTGCCCAGGGTCACACAGCTAGTGTCAGCTCAGATTTGAACTCAAGTCTTCTTGACCCCAGGCTCAGAGCTCTATCCACCGTAATGGGGAAAGAAGAAAGTGCTTTGAACCTTTGGGGGATTTGAACAAAGACTTGGAGGGAGAGATGAATCTGACATATATAAGGGATGGGGATGATAGAGTCGGCCTGGCTGGGGCAGAGGGTATATAAGAGGAGTCATCAATGAACAAACGATGGGAGATGAGACTGAAGGCAGACGAGGACTTGACTTTGTCCTGGGTCGGTGGGAGCCAGTGAAGGTCTTGGAGCAGGGGAGGGATGTTTTCAGAGCCTTGCTTTGATTCCCCATGAATTAGTCAATAGAATGTCCCCCTGGCTCTTCTTGGGACCTCGGTTTGTAAGTCAGAGAGGGCAGAAGCTTCACTGATGCTTGTGCCCCCCTACTCCTCTGTAGGAAATACTTGGGATGTGTGTGGAGTGAGGGAACATTAACTGCAATAAGTTCCAGGAGGCCCAGGTTTTAACATGGGCTTTAGAGCCAGAAGGAACTTTGGAAGGCATCAGGTTCAATTCTCTGATATTCAATCCTCTGAGGACACTGAGGCTGGGAGGAGGGAATGATTTATCATGGTTGTATCAAAGTCAGGTTTCCAACCCAGATCTTCTGACTTCCCACCCAGGCCTCTTTTTTCTCCCCTGAGCCATCCTTCACCCAAGGTCGATGTGGACATTCAGCTAGGCTGGGTTATTGGGGTCACATTCACAGAGTTTCAGAATCTCACAGCTAGAAGGAAAGAATCTGAAACGTCTGGTTCTGAATGAGAATTCCCCTCTAAGAACTCCTCTGACAAGGCCCCATCTGACCTTGGTTTCTGCTTGGAGACCTCCAAGCAAGGGGAGCTCACCACTCCTCTGGGCCACCAAATCTGATTCTGGACATCTCTCATTGGTGGGAAGTTTCTCCTGGAGTCTGGCCTGAATTGGCTTCCTTCCCCCTAACCCCATCACTGCTCCTGGTTCTGCCCCATAGCACCAACTGAAGCAGCCTAAAAGCCTGTCCTTGGGACAGTGCCTCAAAAAGGCCCCGTCTTCCCTGCTCCCTCTCCCAGCCTTCTTCTTCAAACATGTTATTTCTGACCCCTCATTTGCCCTTGCCATTGGGGCCACCCTCACTAGGTCTAACTCAGATCCTTCCTGCTGTGGTGAAGGCCCCTGCTGGCAGCCCCACAGTCTGTGGCCATCATTTATAACCAGCTTCATGTCCCTGGGGTGGGGGTGGCAGGTGGGGGCCCCAGAGGGCCCTGGCCCAGACAGAACATTGAGGGGCCCAGTGTCTGAGCCAGGCTCATGGAGCCCCAGGCCAGGAAGGTTGGGCTATTTCCAGCCTCGTGCTGCTGTCCCAGCCGGTAGCGTCACCAGGATGCCGGTGATGGGGAGATTGATTACAGCCAGGCCTTCCTGTCAGGTTCTGACAGCCTGGGAGAAGAATGTGTATTAATATTAATTGGGGCTAATTAGCTGGATAAATCAATCTGCCCAGAGAGACTGGGCTGTTCCCACCAGGATTGGAGGGGGCCAGACAGGTCTAATGAGGTTGTTGTAAGGAGTATGTTTGTGTGTGTGTGTGTGTGTGTGTGTGTGTGTGTGTGTGTGTGTGTGTGTGTGTTGGGGGGATTGTGAATATACATAGGAGAGAGAGTGAGCCTTGCAGAGAGGATGGAGCCACTGTGTGGGGCTGGGGTGGGCGGAGAGCCTGGGTTTTCATTCTGCCTCTAACCCCTAATGGCAGTGACTCTGACCTCTGACCCTTGGTTATCTCAAGTGGAAATACAGGTTAATAATGGCACTGATCTGCCAAGACTGTTGGGAGGGTCCAACGAGATGATATAGGCAACCACTGAGGGGTGCAGTATGGCTGGGCTTGTTGGATGGCTGTGATTGTGATGGAGTCTGGAGAGCAACAGGCTCTGAGTCTCAGGATTCTCATCTGGAAAGTGGGATGAACAATCCTCACGTGACCCACCTCACAGGTTTGTTGGAAGAGAGCACTTTGTTGGGTCCAGAGTTCCTGGCTCTGTCTCCCTCCACTCCCCAATCCTGTTCCTGCAAAGCCCCCACATCCAAACCCCAAGTGAAAAGTTGTACACTGTCCCTTGGGGCTTACCCCACTGAACTTTTTGCTGGACCCTCTCCCCCTGGCTCCACCCCAGGGGCCTAGTCCTGTGCCAGAAGGAGATAGGAGGAGGGGAGGAGTGAGACCTAGGTCTGGCCTGGAGGGCCTCCTAGTCTGTCTAGAGAGGTAGGACTTAAATCTAAGGACCAGTGAGACAGCAAGAGTGATTGGATAGAGGGAATTCAAGAAGGCCCTAACTCAGAGACTGGTCCCAGGATCAGCCATGCAGAGGAGATAGTATCCCTGCAGAAGGAACAGAAGAAAGTTGCAGGGTCTGGGTTCAAATCCCACCACTGAAACTACCTGTGTGACCTTGGGCAAAACACCTTTCCTGGGCCTCAGGTTTCCACTTCTGTAACATGAAGGGGGTAGGACTGGATAATTTCTGCAATCCATTCCAACTTTATGTTTCGTGACCCTGGAGAGAGAGATGGAGATGAATGAAAATGGGGAGAAAAGGCGTTCCCTCTGCTAGTGTGTCCGGGGTGAACCTATCTGCTCCCTTCTCTAGGAACCAGAGGTTTCTCACTAACAGACCAGTTCTTTCCTTACCTGTCTCCCATAGAATCATAGAGTATCAAAGTTAAGAGTTAAGTTAACTTCCCTTTTTTTTTTAAAGGTAGAAACCAGCTCAGAGAGGGGAGGGAGCTTGCCTATAGTTTCACAGCCATTCAGTGGCAAAGCCAAGACTAGAATCCAGATCTTTTGACTTCTATCCAAGATCTCTTTTCTTCTACCCCACTATGCTTCCTCCTGCCATCTCATCTCTCTCCTTCCCTCCCTCTGTTTCTCTCTTCTCTCTCTCTCTGTCTCTCTATTCCTCTCCCTCTCTCTGTCTCTCTCTCTCTATCTCTCTGTTTCTGTCTCTGTCTGCCTCTTTCCTCTCTGTCTGTCTCTGTCTCTCTCTCTCTGTCTCCCTCCCTCTCTGT
>JAQQSW010004758.1:0-14365 GCA_028646575.1 Pseudocheirus occidentalis | reverse complement strand
AAAGAAAGAAAGAAAGAAAGAAAGAAAGAAAGGAAGGAAGGAAGGAAGGAAGGAAGGAAGGAAGGAAGGAAGGAAGGAAGGAAGGAAGGAAGGAAGGAAGGAAGGAAGGAAGGAAAAAAGAAAGAAAATGGATTGAGAATAAAAAGAAGAGGAGAGAGAGAATTTAAACATCCCTTTAAAAAGTCCTCAAAGATTTCTTGGATATGAAATCGCTCTTTTATATCATATTTTGGTAAATTAGTCCTGAATGATTTAAAATCCTATGGATTATATTGGTTTTCAAATACATAGTTTTGAAAGGAGAAAGCACTCAAGTAAAAATGCATCATGGATTTGGCTTAAAAAAAAAAAGAAACAGCTTGAAAAATTGGCTTGAGATATGTAACAGACTCAAGGTGAGTGCACTGCCTGCAGCCATACCTGAGTGTTTATTGAATTACTCATCTAGAAGGGAGATTATTTTGTCCGTTCTCTTGCCCTCAAGCATAACCCACTATCAAATCAACTCAGAAATATCACCCCCTTGCCTTTCCTTTCAGTCTCAGGAGATGTAGATTCCTGGGCTCTCCTTCCTGAGCTGTTTCATGGTCAGAATGTTTTCTCTGATGTCTAACTCGTATGATGCATTACAGTTTGCAAGGCACTTTCCCCTCTCATTCCATTTTCAGTCTTACCTCTGAGGTAGGTAGCTCAACTCTTAATTCCTGGTTTTTAGTGATGATTGCTATGGTATAATCCCCTTTCCCCTTGTCCAGTTTTTTTGTGAGGGAAAAAAGTCACAGTTCATCACCATTACTCACAATTGTACCTTTTCATATACTTGAAAAAATGTGATTAAGTCCTTCCTTCAGTCTTTTCTGTAAGCTAAATAAATTCAGCTCCTTTATCTTTCCCTCATGCCTACTATTTATTGGTCTCCTCTGAAATCTCTCCAGAGTTCACCATAATCAAAATCCAGTTGCAAGAACCTAAGTTGGACAAAACCCAATAAAGGTTCTAACCATTGTCAAGCATCAGGGGAGGATTACATCACTGTGATTCCTACTTATTAAACTCATATTTTTCACAGCTTCATATTAGACTTGCTTTTTAAAAGTGCAAGTACCATGTTGCTGACTCATATTTAACTAGAGGTTCACTTTGACCCTTGCCTCTTTTCCTGCCCTTTATAATTCAATTCCATTAATATACTTTCTTCCATGTTTGTATAAGTTTATTATTCCATTGTTTAAAAGTAAAAAAAAAATAAAACACTCCAATGCAAGGCAGATAGGTAATATCACCCTAGAACATCGTAACATAAAGCACATGCACCAGTGCACCCTTCGTCCACCTCATAACTTATCATTGGCTGTTTTTTAATTTTGCCCAGGAGCACTGCAATGCCATGGGAGGCTGGTGGGGAGGGGTGTCCAGGGGAGGATGCAGGAGGAGAGATATACTATTTGCATAAAAGAAGGCCGGGTTGTCTCTAGAGGAGAAGTTGTATGAGATGAACCACCAATTTGGTGAAGCCTACGGTTTGCTCTCATAGTATGTTTCCACTTACTGCTGACTTCTTGACTTTGGACCATTGTTACAGTAACACCAATAGGTATGGCCAGAAAGCATGGAAGGTAAAGTTGGATGGCTATGGATAAAACCTCTCCTGGCCTTTCCTATCTCCTCTCTGATGGAGGTAGGAGTGGTTTAAGGTGTGATCTCTACTCCTATTCCTACCTCTCTTTCTTAAACCCTTCCCTCCAGAGCAGAGGTGTCTAACACACAGGTCTGCATTGCTCGTAACATAGATAATGTTAATATGTAGTTTTCTAAGTTAATATATTCACAAGAAACAGGGATCCTTATGTACAGTTTAGTGGTCCCATTTCTATTAGTTTGACACTAATGCCCTTGAGTCATACCCTAGAGTAACAATTTGCTCAATTTTTGATGTAGGGGAAACATAATGACCTTCAGGATTATGTGGATGAATCCTTTCTCCATTTTATGGAGTTTAATGCCAACGAAAAGTTGTTAATGCAATCACACAATCCCAAAGCTCCCAGTTAGCAAATTTTCTAGCATTCAGATAGAAGTTTAGATCTCTGCCCCAAATTAAATTTTTATTTGTCTGTAGCTAATCTTTTGCTCTGTTTATATTGGAGACAAAAGTAAGAATACAAGAAATATTTAAATAAAAGAAATGAACAAAGTACATTATGGTATCTGTTATTGGACAGGCATAGAGAGGAGATTTTGGAAAGAGAACAGACCTTTTGGAAGAACTCCCTTCAGTCCTTGAAGATGTGAGTATAACCAATAACTTCAATGGCACCTAGATAGCACAATGGAAATGAGTGTTGTGTGTGGAATCAGGTAGACCTGAATTCCAATGTGGCCTTAGACACTTACTGTGTGACTCTAAGGAGGTCATTTAACCTCTCTCAGCCTCAGTTTCCCCACCTGTAAAATGGAGGTAAGAAAAGCACCTACCTCCCTGCGTTATTACAAGGATCAGATAACATACATACATACATATACACACACATATATATACTATATATAATATACATATTTCTTTGAAAACCTTAATATATGTCACCTATTATTATTTAAATTTGACATTCAAGACTAGCTGAGTCAAGGTCTTCTGGCTCCAATTTTTTTTTACAGTGTTTTGTAGTTTCATCAGTAAGATACTGTACATTTAAGATGTTGTTCTATTCATATGGAATAGTTTAGTGGGGAAAGGGAAGGAACAAATATGCTTATATAAATGAAAAATATTAAAACATGTAAGATATTGCTACTGTTATATATGAACATTTTGATACCCGAAAGGAGTAGTAAAAAGAATTTGGTTTTTAATAAAAGCTGGTTTAAAAATGTATATAAAGAAACAACTTTGAGATAAGACTTGAGTGCTTTGAAGGGAAATGAATTGTGGCATAAATATAAAGACTTGAATCACTTTGTTAATAATATAGAATGCCGTCTCACTTGTATATAAACATTTTGGTCATTTAAATGACAGAGAAAGAACTTTTATTTATTAAAAACTAGAAAAAATATTATTGCAAAGAATATATCAATGGTTGCAGAACCATGTTGAAGATGTTAGAACTGCACAGGATTATGACATCTCTGCTTTTTTGTATATAACTATTCGAGAAATAAAGAGAGTAAAATAAAAAAAATGAGGTTATATAAAACTTGGTGTCAAGCAGAATTTTTAAAGGACTATTCATATTACGGGGAAAGTTTCAGGAGATATTACCTTTAAGGGGGGGAAAAAAAGTTACTGAGAGCCAAAAGGCTGTCACTAAAGCTATTAAAGAGAGAGGAGCCTGGCTGAAGAACCTGATAGGGAAATCTAAATAGAAGAACTGAAGGCACAGAAGACCAAAAGGTTGTTCTTTTAGAGTTGTGACCATTAGAAGCTGCCAACTGACAGAAAACTTCAGCTAAGTGATTCCTGATTGATTTCACTGGCCAAGAATTTCAATGACAGCTATTCACTTTTGCCACCACCTACCATGGGAGAGAGAAGTAAAACTTCTCATAGGTATCAATTACTGTCTGCTGCCACTTTGGGTTAAAAAAAAAAAGCAGAAGGAGCTTTGCAATTGCTGTGTATATTGGTGAACTAGCTAAATTTGTTTGACTGGCTTAATGAATCAACTTGAGCTGTGCCATTCAATACTCTAAACATAGCTTCTGGGTGAGTGAATAACTAGCCCAAACTAGCCAGTCTAATGAGATTTGCAGTTCTCTGGTTTAAAAGGAACTGCTATTCACATTGAAGTAATGTATTGTAGATAGTCCTTTAGGGGTGCTTGTAAGATGAAAGAGCCTCCAAATGCAGTGTTCAAATAGAGAAGAAAAGAAGATGTGCTCAGATGGAGAGTGGTAAGGACCAAAATACAAGCAGTTATCAGAGAAGTAGTTTCATGTCATGCTCAATGTTCCTAAATGTTGCTGAATGACATTAAAAATTGTAGTACAAAATTATGAGTCACCCCAATTCATCTCTCACATATTTCTTTTTCAAGTTCCTTTAAGTGTATTCTTATTGTCTCCCACATATATACTGGTCAGAGACTGAAACCAGTTTATATTTAGAATGTGCTGTATTTTGTTACTTAAGCATTTGCTTAAGTATAAATATGTGTTTGTTTGTATATACTTGTGCCATATTTTCTTTTTCTTTTTTGCCCTACTGCTATATAAATGATTATTTTTGAAATCTAAAGTGTCACTATTTTGAATATGAAAGAGAAATGCACTGATGGGGGCTCAAGGGCTAGAGTGCTAAATAGAGGGGGCATACAAATTTACCTGGGACTCTAGAGAGAATTTGTCTGTAACCATATGGTGGTGTTCTAGACTTGCTAAAATGAAAGCAATTTGGAGGCAGTGAGCCAAATGAAAGAGTAAATTGGTATCTATATATCATTTCAGAGGCATGAGACTCCTTATCATGTGGCTCTTCGATATCATTCACTCAACAAATATTTGTTGTTTGTTGTGTCTATTTTACCCAAGGTACCATGTTGGGATTTTGTCCTTCCCCATACATACAATAGAATTCCCTTTACTTTTGAATTGAAGGTGTCAGCCCCAAAACCTCAGTAAGAGGAAATCCCAGAAAATGATAGAAGATCACCCCAAAGTTTAAAAATAAGACCCATCTGCAATCTTGAATTTGTATCATGAAGCTTACCACCATACATGCAGAGCTAAAAGAAGTCATTTATTTCAAGCTTCTCAATATATCTATGAGAAAATTGAGCCTTAGAGAGGATAACTGACACCCAAAATCACAGGGGAAGTAAGGAGTAGATCCAAGATCTGAATCCAGCTCCTCTGGGACTTTTTCCGTATCACTCTGTGTTTTCACGTTAGGGTGGCAATGAGAAACAGGAGACAAAGGAGAAGTGCTCCTGTTCCACATGAATATATCTACCCTTTGTCAAACACCAAAGCCCCAAGAAAAACAAACAAGAAAAATACCTTCAAAACTCTATCTTCATCTCTAGATGAGTGCTATCCCAAGCCAGGAGCTGAGCATGGGCATGGTGTCTCCAACACAGACATACTATTTTAGAGCTTCATTATTATTTATAGGCCTATGAAGGGAAGGATAAGCCAGGGCCTCTTCTTGCAAGAGCAGAGACAAAGATTTAACTTTCACTTCTTTAACAGGAGGGAATGATGAGAGAAGTCAGGTAATGTTCAGTGAAATGGTGGATTGGAGACATGAAACTAGAACATTCTGAAATTTTAAGATCCATCTGGGAAGAATCCTAGAATAAGCCCGCAGAGGGCAATGAAATCTTTGGCCCTCTTTGATTTGATGCTATTGGCCAATCAAGCACTTCAATTACTATGTTGAAAATTCAGCCCCTGCCTTCCCTCTGAAAGTCAGAAATTCACAGTATTTGTCTGCACTGGATTCCATACCATATGTGCATCCAAGGTATTGGCATTCATCTTTTTTTTTTCTTTTAGCTAACATATTTTCACATTTGTTTTTGGTCAGATTCATTGTGGGCATGGGGGTTGTTAGGGCAATAGGGAGGAACCTATTTTTCAAGTATTTCAGCAGCACCATAATCAACTTAGTTCATTTCCTAAACATGGTTTCTAAAAAGACGTGTAAAAACACTGTTTAACTGACAATAGACATGTGATTGTGCCTTTGACTTGCTTTCCGAACTTGAACTCACAAAAATTATCAAAGCAGAAGCTACTGATAGGACTTCATTTCTGGCTGGGGCAACTTTTTTTTTAACTGTATTTTTATTTATTGATTTTTTAATTGATTTGTTTATTTACTTTTAGTTTACAAGATTCAGTTCTACAATCCCCTGAGTTTCAAATTTTCTCTCCTCCCTCTCACCCCACCCCATGGCGGCATACAATCAAGTATAGGATCTGCAAATACTTTCACATTGGACATTAGTCTGGTTTTATAGAAGGGTTGTAACCAATGGAGTGAACAATGGGAAAAAAGAAAGAGAACCAAACACAAAAAAGAACGATGGCATGTAGATTGTTTCAGTCTCCATTTAAACTCTGTTCTTTCTTTTTTTTTTGCTTTTTTGGTGGGGAAGGCAGGGCGATTGGGATTAAGTGACTTGCCCAAGGTCACATTGCTAGTTTTTTGTGTTAGGTATCTGAGGTCTGGATTTGAACTCAGGTCCTCCTGACTCCAGGGGAGATGCTCTATTTACTGCGCCACCTAGCCACCCAAAACTCTGTTCTTTCTACATATTTCCCTGAATGTAGACATTTTCTTCCATCCTGAGCCTTGTAGAGTTGTCTTATAACTGTGAGTTGCTGAGAAAAATCTAGTTTATCAGAGTTGGTCATCATACATACAATGTGTCTGTGATTGTGTACAAATTTCTCCTGGTTCTGCTATGCTTACTTAGCATCAGTTTGTATAAGCCTCTACAGGTGAATATGAAGACCATCTCCTCCCCTTTTCTTATAGCACAATAGTATTCCATTACATTCATATACCACAACTTGTTTAGCCATTCCCCGATTGATGGGCATCCCCTTAATTTCCAGGTTTTTGCCACCACAAAGAGCTGCAATAAATATTTTTGTACATATGGTCTCCCTCCCACTTCCATGATCTCTTTGGGATACAACCCCCAGAAGCAGTATAACTGGGTCAAAGGGTATGCAATTATTTATAGCCCCTTGGCATAGTTCCAGATTACCCTCCAGAATGGTTCACAGCTCCACCAACAATGCATTAGTGTTCTGATTTTTCCACATTCTCTCCAGCATTTGTCATTTTCCTGTTTTATCATCTTAGCCAATCTGACTGGTAAGATGTGGTACCTCAAAAGTTGTTTTGATTTGCATTTCTCCAATCACTAGTGATTTAGAGCATTTTTTCATATGTTTATAGATATGTTTAATTTCTACCTCTGAAAATTGCCTGTTCATATACTTTACCCATCTATCAACTGGGGAATGACTTGTATTCTTATAGATTTTACTTAATTCCCTGTATATTTTAGAAATGAGGCCTTTATCAGAGACACTGGTTGTAAAATTTCTTTCCCAATCTCCCACTTCCCTCTTAATCTCAGTTACATTGACTTTGTTTGTACAGAAACTTTTCAATTTAATGTAATCAAGATTATCCATTTTGCATTTTATAATGCTCTCCAACTCTCCTTTGGTCATAAATTCTTCCCTACTCCATAAATCTGACAGGTAAACTATTCCTTGCTTCTAACTGAGGCAATTTTTAATTGTCATAATGTGTCATCAAAATTTTTTAAGTGTATACCTGTAGAATTGTCATATCTAAGGAAAGGAACAGGCATCATGAGCCCGTTTCTTCCCTTTGGACCCAGAGAACTATTAGCGTTTACTCCTGAAGATGGAGTAAATGGGCCTTTTCTCTGACTCCCATTCCTCAGCCTCTCCTTCAGTTTTAATCCTGGTCAAGCTGTATAGCTAAGAGAATAGGTGAAGTATTGTCATTCTGGCGCACAGAAGCATTGTAACAATTCATGTCACTAATTAACCTTCCATTTATGCAAAATGGATAGAGAAATGTGGAGTTCTGCTTAATTAAATATTAGTGCTAAGAGAGAATTACTATATATACCACACACGGATGACCAATTTTCAAAGAATTAGAATGTAATAAAAGATACTTAGTAAAAATAATTCTAAATATAATCTAATTGATTTTGCTTAAATAAGAGTTTACTGTAAATCTTGCTTAGATTCGTATTCAGAAGACATTTCAGAATCAAGGTTAATGATCATTGTAGAAGCACAGGTTATAGGGGATTGTGCAGAACTGTACTATCCCTGAGAAATATGTTGCAACCTGTGTGTGTGTGTTTCAGAAAAATATCCATGTGTTTGTCATTTGTCTTTTTCTTTCAAAGGAAAGTGCAAGAAAAAAACCCCAATTATTTGAGCCTTTCATTGGTTTGGATTACAGATAAACAGGAGTTTATATTCAAAAGCATTTGCATTTCATGAGCAAACAGCAGCTGTTTGTGCAGGGACATGCCTTAAGAGCACAATGGGTGGTAAGAAGAAATCTCTTTGGAATTTAAAATTTGCTGCACGAAATTCATAGTGTTGATCAACCACCAGGTCCTTGACTAGGTAGTCAAGAATTAATGGAGATTGATTTAGGTCCTAATTCTATTGCAGACTGACTTTTCCTAAGTGCATTGCTTCAGTCTATAAAGGATCCAGTGAATTACATACAATTCTCCAGATCTGAGCATCAAATTGAAGTGGAGTGATGGGGGGACAACAAAGGGAGAGAGGTTGGGTGGAGGCTGCACCGAAATTCCTTTCTTCTGGTCCAGAAAGGCCTGAGTAACCTGGTTCTTAAGGAATGCTGCTTAGGCAGGCAATTGCCTGGTTACATGACACCTTTAATCTAAGAGGCAAGTGTTTAAAGTGACCTCCTTTGCTAATCTGATTGCTATCTGGTAGGGAGGGGATGCATACACAACCCTCACCTTTAATGACTAGACATAGAAGGCGAGGGACTTTTTGGATCGGTTTGCAGAAGCAAAATGTAGACAAAAATAATTGAATGTTGAAGAACGGGAGAATTATACTTCACCATGAATACTCAAGACTGAAAAAAAAAAGTATTATCCAGGCAAAATTGAAAGGGTGGCATCAATACAAAATATTTTTCAAAGAATCTACCTACAATCAAAATATACCTAATGAGTAGAACTTAGGTTCTGTTGGAATTCTAACATTGCAATAAGACTAAATGGAAATATTAGACAGCATCCAGCAAATTAGCATATCCCACAACAGACAAACTTCAGGTTACACTTTTAATAAAGACTGAAGAATGTTTTGCATGATTGAACATGTATGACCCTTATTGGATTGCATATTGTCTCAGGTGGGGGGGGAGGGAGGAGAGAAAGGGATAGAATTTTAAACTCAAAACTGTTTTTAAAAAATGTTAAAAATCGTTTTAACATGTAATTGGGGAAAATAAAATATTTTTAAAAGGCCTAAGAAACCTCTGTGATAGTCCTCCCCCCAATAAAATATGAGGTTTTTTTAGACATGGACTCTATTAAAGAAAGTTGACTTTAAATCCAAGGATCCAGAGATCTTGTGGTAAATGTTATCCAAGAATCTTATAGTAAATATTTAACAACCAGCTCTCCAGGAGGAAAAAAAAACCACATCCATGACACACTTTTGAGTTTAATCTGGATTATTAACATTTTCATCACCATTTTCTTAAGTCTAGGTAATCAACAAAATCAACAAAAAACATTTGATCATTTCTGAGGTATAAATGCCCACATTGAAAAGTTAACAATTGTCATGTGCCAGTATGAACTGGTTTCTGCCTTACTATTATCCCTCCCTGTTTTTTGTTTTGTTTTGTTTTGTTGGGATGAGGGATTGTTGGGTTTTATTTTTCTTTCAGGAACTTTCCATGCTCTGCATTTTTACAGCAGAGCTTTGTTTTGTATGAGTTAAAATGTACTATAATAAAGGTTCATTGCTTAGTACTGCACTGTCTTATTTGGATCTTTTGTGAAATTCTCTTAAGTCCCCAAACTATGGGAAAAAACTGGAAGAGCCCCATAAAAATCTGTATTTATAAGGATGTAGGAAGGAATGGGTACCAGGAAGACCCATCCATCAATATTGTATGAGCTAGAACCACTAGGCCTAGACCAGCACGATTACTAACCCTTCTAAAACCAGGTGGTTTTAGGTGTTTCAGAGTGCCCCATCCCCACTCACCTGCCATTTGGACCTTTTATAAGAGTTCATTTGAATCTATGGAGATCCCTCAACTCAGTTTATTGAATATATCCTAGAGATAGTTGATCCAAAACCCAGATGGGACCAATTGAAACTCAATAAATTAATATTTACTCATCTAAACAGGACTTTTCAGACATCCCAAAATCAACACAGGCTACAAGGAGAAGGGGAAGAAGGGAATAAGCATTTACATAGGACCTACATGCAAGGCACTCTGCTAAGAGCTTTACATATATTGTATCATTTGAGCTTCACAAGAACTGTAAGAGATGATTGTCATCATTACCTCCATTTTATAGTTGAGGAAATTAAGGCAAGTACAGGCTAAATGACTTGCCCAAAGGCACCCAGCTAGTAAATGTCTCTGGCTGGATTCGAACTCAGCTCTTCCTATCTCCAGGCCCAGCACTCTCTCTACTACACTGTCTAATTGCCCCATTAATATTTGCTTTAATTTCCTGCTCCGTGTAGAATAGCGGGCTACTAAGCCAGTAGAGATTCATCTACCCAGCTGGTCAATCTGGAACCAGAAGATTGCTCTTTTCCAGTTCCATAATTGATTCTAGAGGTTGCATCCTGGTATCTGTTTTACTCTGCCACACAGTTTTCCAAAAGGATTGAATCAGAGACCCAAAGAGGTATAATACATCATCCCAGGAGTGCCTCGTTGTTGTTTTTCCTTCTGCTGATCCCCTAGAACCCTTTAACTTTGAGAAGTTTAACCAGTATCAGATACATGTCTACTCACCTTGGCTCTCAAATGGAGATATTCATGTCCGTGAGTCTTATGGACCCTTAACTAAAAACCATCTATTCTTAGTCCTTTGTCCACCAGAGTTGTTCCTCCAGTTCTGACCTTCCTTCTCATCAGCAAGTCCTCCCAAATTCCTCTAAATGCATCATATAGCTCTCTGGGCCCCTGTATAAAGAACAAAAGATTGCTAGGAGTTCCAAAACCACTATTTCTAAATCCTAGAGGTATATTTAGCTCTACAATGCAGCTGATTTTTTGTTAATCTTAAATGTGGCTGGCACCAAGAAACCAAATTTGAATAGCAGATGGAGCTGCAAAGATCTTCTGCCTACTTACCAGTCCTCAGTGAATTCAGATGACCATGTTATCCAATACAAGTCACATAAACAGGTCATAAATAATTGGTTTAAAACCTTTTATCCAAAGGGACAACACATTAGGCTGAGGATTTTCTCATTTGGGGTGCAAATTGGTGTCCCCTAGCTTTAACGACACATTCTAAATTCTCCCAGCTAATTAGATGAGCCTTTATTAGGCGTTAATTGTCCTGTCAATCATGGCAAGATGTATTTCAGATGCTCTCCTGGGAAACATGTTTAGCACAGAAGACTCTAGAGCTTCCCGCAGTGGCTTTGTTTCTAGCTGCTAAGTGGTTTGGTATTTCCTAGAGTCAGAAACATTGTCTAGGGACACCAGAGTAGAAGCAAGGGAGAAGACTTGGGGAACATAGTCATTTAATAGCATGCAAATTATTTAAGAGTGAAACTATAAGGCTTGCCAGAGTCAATCATTTTGATTCCCACCCTTAGAATGAGGAGAACTAGGTCGATCCTCTTCCAAGGCCTATCCCATCCTTTTATGTGGCTTCTGAGAAAGGAACATGACCTCTCTGTGTCTCATGTTCTCCAGCTGCCAAACAAGGATGATAATAAAATATGCTGTCTCCCTCACAGCCATGCTGGGAAGACTAATGAGTTAATGTTGGTAGAAAGCATTACGATCTGCTGAGAAAGAAATCTCTGTATGCCTCTAAAGCAGCAAGACAGAATAAAGAATCATAATTGAATTATTGTGAGTAAACCTGGCCTGGAAAAACAAAAGGGGAGCAGCAAAATCAGGAAAGTAAATATGTGTATAGTCATAGGTGGTTTTATGCTTGTAAAGTAGACCACAGGGTCACACTTGACTTGGGAGAGAAAACTTAGTCACCAGCACATCTCATCTAATAGATGGTCTTGTGCCATGAGTCTACAAACTTATCCCAAATCTCAGTGCAGCAATTATATACATGTCCTTGTAACTGTTATTACCAAAGGAGGAATCAGACTTCCTCCACAGGGCAGGCCAAGATAATTCCCACGATGCCTTGCACTAAGCAGTTTCCAGGGAGTGCTGCTGTTCCCTTCTGGGGACTAAGGCTGAATCCATAAGATATTAAAGTAACCTACTTCAGTTGAGCCAGTTTTTCACCATCCTGTGGAGCTCCCTCTGGAGAAGGGGGAAAAAAGTTTTATTTTAATATAATTTAACCTAGTTCTGTTGCACTACTGAATTGATCAGTCAATTCAGTCAAAACAATCAGAGTGAGTTATAAAAATTGCACTGAGACTTTTAGGACACCCTGCCTATTTACCCACTTTCATAGTGTTCATCAAATCAGTGCCAGAACTATCAATACTGCACCTGAGATAGCACAAACTTTTCTAGAAAAATGGCAAAAACCACACCCTGGGCATATGGAAAAAAATGACTCAACCCACCTTTTTTTTTTTTTTTAAGCTGGGAACTATTGAAGAGGTGAGTGCAGATGGAGAGGCCATCTTCTAGCTTCATGTTTCATTTTTTCACTTTTTTAATAGAATTTTTCCTCTCAATTATATGTAAAGAATTATTTTTATCATTCATTTTTAAAGATTTTTAGTTCCAAATTTTTCTTCCCTCCTCCCTACTCCCCTTCCTAAAATGGTATAGTTTCATATTTTAACATACCTAAGGATTACATCTTTCTTCTATGGATCTAAAGGATGTCCTCTAAAATTTTGGTGTCCTTTAAAATTGGTGCCCTGGTTGCCATGCTCCAGTGAAACATCCGGTATATTTTTATTATATGTTATTATTATATTATATATATCATATATATTACATATATTATGACCATCCTTGTTTTATAGCTAGAGAGCACAGACCAACAAGAAAATGCCTAAGTTAATTTAGAGATTAATTATATTGCATCCTATTGCTCCCTAATTATTAACTCTACTCAATTAGATTATAAACTCTTTGAGAAAAAAAAAACTCACATTTTATACTTCTGTAGTGTTCCCCATAGTAACTAGAACAGAGAAGACAAATAGATGTATATGTGTCTTAAGGATGCTCAGCATGAGAGGGAGGTGACCCTGAGATCTTGAAATACATGCCCACAATACCAACATTCTATCCTGGGTAGTAAGATGGTGCAGTGGTATAGACCTCCAGCCACGGAGTCAGAAATACCCAAGTTCAAATATGTCCTCAGACACTTACTAGTTGTGTGACCCTGAGCAAGTCACTTAAATCCATTTGCCTCAGTCTCCTCATCTGTAAGATGAGCTGAAGGAAATGGCAAACCACTTTGTCAAGGATCTTTGCCAAGAAAACCCCAAATGAAGTCATAGAATGTCAGACCCAACTGAAACAACTCAACAGTAATAATGATACATTCTATTCTAGGAGTCTAAAAGGGTGTGCCATGATTTTTTTCTAGGTGCGCCATGAGTTGTATAGAACTCAAAGTTGAATTCACACATGTGAGTCTCCTATGAATTATTTAGGAGACACAATAAGAATTCTCACACATATGTAAGTTCCCCAACTCTCCCATAATGTACAGCCATCCTTCACAGCAAGGAAAATTACTGTGCTTGATATAAGCAAAAAATAAAAAGATTTTAGAACCACTGCTCTTACAAATTCATCCCAATCTGGAAAGCCTTGAAGTTCATGAATTTTCCCTGGGTAATCAGCTTTAGTTTAATTGCAAGAGACTCATCACAAGTGATTTTAGACACTAGGTGAGGGGCATGGTATAGTGAAAAGAGCATTGATTCTGGAGTCAGACGACCTGGGTTCAAATCTTGTCTGTCATGCTTACTACCTGTCTAAACCTAGGCAAATCATTTAAACTTGCTGGTCTTTGGTTTCCTCATTTGGAAAATGACTGAACTTGACGAGATTCCACATAGATCTGTTGTTCTATTATTTTTTTGTTTCAGTTACAAAAACTCACAAAGATCAGTTGTGAGGGCAGTCCTCCATGTGAAACATGGCTTATTGCTGTATGGCCCAAAGGGAAACAGAATAGACATCTCTGGCTTCTTCTTCTCCCACCCTTCTGAAAAAGAATTTAACTCCTATCAGAAAGTAAAGTAGGAAGTTGAGTTAATCACTCTCTTCTCCTTAACGAGTGGGGGCATCGAGCTAAAA
Source organism: Pseudocheirus occidentalis (assembly GCA_028646575.1). NCBI lineage: Eukaryota > Metazoa > Chordata > Mammalia > Diprotodontia > Pseudocheiridae > Pseudocheirus > Pseudocheirus occidentalis. The sequence continues at coordinate 351 of JAQQSW010004758.1, read as the reverse complement.
TTTTGTTTTTCTCCTCCCTTAAATTTTATTAGTCTAAGTATTGTGATTTTTTCAGGACTGAAATAACTTCTTTTAGTTGTTTCCTTCATGAGGGAAGCAGGACCCCAAGCTTTATAGCCAAGGCTTGAATCCTTCCTTAAAAGATCCCAATTCAACAATGAATAAGTATAATTGGTAGGCAAGAAATCCCGTTATACAAATCATAGCAAAACAGAATCAGAGAAAATATACATAGAAGAATATGAACCAGACAATACAGAGTGAAGGGGTTCTATCTGGAGTTCTATCTCATGGAAGAAGAAGTTAGAGATGTCTATCCTATTTCGCTTTGGGCCATACAACAGTTAACAC